>JAKCPI010026103.1:0-160674 GCA_023213315.1 Euborellia annulipes | reverse complement strand
GATTATGTAGAAAGATTCTCAACGAAGTTAGTTCTTATCGAACTTGCTGCAGCTTCTTTCGTTTCACAGGTTTTCGGTGTTAGGAATAAAACAATTTAAAAAAACTATTTTATTTTTATTTTTTCAAGTGGGCCGACTGAATGCATTTTTAACAGTTTTGAATCAAGATTCGTCTTCAGGGCCTGGAAATTTTACACATATATATATAATTCGATTTACATTCAACTTTTTTTAAAAAATTCTTTACATATTAATAAAGTTAACTTCCATCAAATAAAACTGTCCCTTCTTTATATAAAAAAATCAAATCGACCTATTTTATTTATCTTGCTTGAGGAGAATCCTTATTTAATATACTTAAAGTAATATTCATTCCAACATTGGTTATCATTAATGAATATTACTTTAAGTATATTAAATAAGGATTCTCCTCAAGCAAGATAAATAAAATAGGTCGATTTGATTTTTTTATATAAAGAAGGGACAGTTTTATTTGATGGAAGTTAACTTATTAATATGTAAAGAATTTTTTAAAAAAAGTTGAATGTAAATCGAATTATATATATATGTGTAAAATTTCCAGGCCCTGAAGACGAATCTTGATTCGAAACTGTTAAAAATGCATTCAGTCGGCCCACTTGAAAAAATAAAAATAAAATAGTTTTTTTAAATTGTTTTATTCCTAACACCGAAAACCTGTGAAACGAAAGAAGCTGCAGCAAGTTCGATAGTCCTTGATATTGAATTAATTAATGTTTGAAATTTTTTTACTATATCAGGGGCGAATATAGAAATTTTTTCGGGGGAAACTTTTTTTTTTTTTTGACATAACTAAATTTTTATCGCAAGGAGGAAAAATTTTTTCCCGCTGTTATGGAATTCATTTTACCTTTTTTTAGGATTGCTAAAAAAGAACATATAAATTGATAAAAGATAGATCAAATTATTAAACGAAACCGCAAAAAAGATAAAGTTTTGGTATCTTTTTATGTTTAACTAATTAAAAAAAAAGAGGCAAAAAAAACAAAACCAGAAAATGAAGATATAAAATTGTCCATTAAATTTATTCTTAGCATTTTATTCTTAACTTTTTAGGCCAAAAGGAAGGAATGTTAATTTTTAGGTCACGGGTTAAATTCCAAATTATCCTTAATAGAGACGTGCTTTTTTTTTTTTTATCGCCATCCCCTTTGAATATCTTTTAAATATTAAATTAGATCTCACTTTTTCTTTTTTCTTTTTTTTTAATAAAAAATATATTTTCTGGAGGCCAAGTTGAATTTTTAATCAAGCTTTTTTTTTGGGCAAGTTAGTCATTTGAAACATATCTCCTAGGTTCTTCGTCTCTTTTTGACTCGATTCTTAATCGGAGACGTGACGACGTTGTCAAACAAAGGACTTAGGTAAACAGTTCATAGTTGTTATTTGAGATACTTTATTCGAGTCAATCCAATAAAAAAGAGGCTCATCAGGTAGCTTAAAAGAAGCTTTGATAAGGTGACAAAAAAGCTCATAAAAAGAAAAAAAAGGCGTTGATTTCGAAATTTTTCCTTAAAAACATACTGTATAATTAAATAAATATATAAATCTTTAATGTCCAGAAAATTTCAACTTTAAAATATGTATTAATAATGAATAATTAGAAAAAATTTCTAAAATTTGGAAAAAACTTTGGTCATCTCACTTCGGCCTCTTAAAGCTACGTCATCACATTGCTATTTTATTTACCTAGTATATTGATGCTTTATAACAGTTGTAATATTTGTCATCTTTTTTGTTACTCCCTGTTATTAGTGGAGAAAATCGAGTAAGGTGATTAAATTTTCTGATCTGTTTTTACTTTCTCTTACCCTATATATATGTCATGTCAAAAATTCGATGTCGAGATTTTGTTATACCTGTTTTGAGGTCCAAAAAAGTGATTACCGTAAATTGGTCTGTGTTTCTGTGTGTAACGATTTTAAGCATGAAGGAATTGAGCTAGGAGGTTGAAATTTTATATTTAAGTTATGTACCCTCCAGGATTCTCAAAATAAGCTTTTGAACAAAATTGGCCAAAAAGTACAAGAACTTTATTGATGTACTTTTTTTTTCAATTTTGTCAATATTCGAATGATTAAAATTCAAAAATCAGTTAATTTTTAGAAGCTCTTTAAAATGTATATTCTCATTTTTTCCCTTTAAATCTTTTGAAGACCTCTTTACTGATGTTCTTCATAGAAAAGATAGGAGAAATGCCAGCGCTCAGCGCCATCTATAAAACGCAAATTTGAAACTAAGGTGCTAAGGGAGAATAAATATATATTTCGACACAAAAAAATCTGGTGTGACAAGCACAGTACACAACTTTCTCTTACCTTTAATAAGTTAAGAGAAAGTTGTGTGCATGCTGTGCAACCAGTCACACCAGATTTTTTCTTTAACAAATGATGCAACTTAACAAAATTTATTTAGTTTAGTTGTAAGGGTCTGTCTTCTCTAATGTTCATTTTTAACTTAAATCTTAAATGTATTTGTTAAAGGAAAATTAAAAAGAAAAAATGATTTATTATATCTCGATATTATTCAATAATGGAATTCAATTTGCTATATTAATAAGATATAAAGAAAGTGTGTTTGTTTGAGAGTGGGAAGTGTATAAGACGGAGTGGGTGGTTGGGGGATAAAAAGTCAATAGAGAGTGAGTTCCAATGACACATCTTGATATTTCAAAGTGTTTAAACTGTGAGATGTTGAGTTGGGGTATGAGGGGGGTAAGTCAAGAGTGGCAAAGAGCTAAGTGTGTGTGTGTCTGTGTGTGGGTGGGCTTATCCTTTTCTCAAACCCCTTCGCCAAGACGTCGCTTTACCCAAGCTGTTGAATCGAGAGCCAGATGCGAGCCGAATGCGAAATTGTCTTAAAGGGGGGGTATCAGGACCAGGGGGGATCCCCTCCTCTGCATTTACTATCCATCTCTGTCTCACGCCAAAACTCACCGCGTTTGTCGTTCTTATTTGCTACCATACGTTTCTATTTCTTATATATAATATCAAAACTGAGCTTGTAACAGTCAGCTCAAGAACAGAGGCAAAAAAAAACAAGAAATGAAACCAGAATAAGAATTACCGAGAGCCGGGTGTTTGGCGCTCCCAAGTTAGCCAAACAATTTCTGAAATTAATATTCTCTCCCGAGTCGCGTAGTCACCCCCCTCTCCCCCATCCCCCATACCCACACCACCATTCTCGTTTGACTCTCTTCTCAAACCACTAGAATTTTCAATAGCTCTCTCTCACTCTCTCTTCTTCACTTAAAATTGTTTAATATTATAAGTTGTGCGGTTTTGAAATTTGCAAGCAAATTCAAATTACTTTTAGCTGCGGCTAAAGTGGGTCGGGTGGGGGGGGATCTTTTCTTTCTTAACTCATACTCACACATTCCCTCCCCTTCTTGTTCTCTCTCACTCTCTCTTTTCTACACCATTTTGCTCCATTCTATGACCTTATTTTAAATTCATTTTAATTGTAAGGATTTTAATTTTCAAGTGTATAATAAATTTCTTTAATATTTAAATTAGCATTTTTTTTTTTTTTTTTGTAAGGGGGAGAAGATTCATTTAATAGGATTGAATATCCATTGGGAAATTTTATGGAACGACATAATATTTAAGACAACAATTTTCGGATTCGGATTTTTTTTTTTATAATAAAATGAATTTTTACTTTTTAAAAAGCAAGTTTTACAGTACATGGATAAATATGTTTAATCAAAGAATCAGATGAAAACAAAACATGTATAAAATTTGATGAAAGAGAAAAAAAAAATTGAAAATATAAAGTAAATATGAAAAATTGTCATTCATGAATGCATAAAATAAACTATGCTACACTTTACATCTAATATAAACAAACACTGTATTTTTATTATATTAATAAAGCTGTTAGAGATGTTTTTTATAGAGCGTGATTTTATGCGCAAGACAATATTCGCACCATAAAAGAATTTCGCGATAAACGGACCAGAAGGGGAAATCCCTTCAAGTTCAGGATATCCTGGAAGAATTCAACGCCCTTTCTTAACATCCATTATACTTAATTAAAAAAGTATTCGTTTTAAAGTTGAATTAAGAAATCGAACTTTCAAATAAGATGATAAGAGTTCTCTCGTTTATTACTTTTATCACGATTGTTCAATTTCTGATTACGAGATCTAAAGTATTACTTTTTTCCTTTATGGGTAGTAAATAAGAAGGTAATCATGTAAAACTTTTGACCTCGAGATTTGACATATCTCCATATTTTGAGATGATATTGATCTCAATAAAGTCTCTGTGTGCACTTGAGCTAAAACAGCTCTACCAATCGATTCCAAATTTATTATCATACCAAAAATAAATTTATAAAGATTAAAAGACTTGTATAAATAATAAACTATACTAAAATTAGCTTGAAGTAATAATAGAGCAAGAAATTTTATATTCATGAATGGTAAAGAACCAATTTTCTTCTCAATATCACTATTCTTATCAGTTATTATCGTCCGACCCGACAGGTTGTGGTTACTCTGGGGAATAATCCTGAGGTGGGTTTCTATTTCCTTCCTCAGGAGGAGGCGACTCAAATAGAGTTTGAAAATTTTTTCCATGAGATGGATTTGAACTCGTTGTCTTAATAATACTGAGGTGGGTTCCCGGTTCTTTCCTCAGGAGGAGGCATCTCAGAGTTATTTTTGCCATGAGATGGATTTGAACTCGTTATCTTCATGTTAAGATTAACTGCTTTATCCCCTCGGCTAGTCGCATCCTCAATATCACTATAAACCACCGGTTTACAAAAGGATATTTTTAAGTGAAAACTTCTTAGGACGCATTGTGTACATAATTTTTGGTAGAGGGAGTGAGCCTGAGTCTGTCACGTCACGCTCGGCTCCCCGTTTACCCAAATCGAGTGAGAAACAGCGCGCATCGCTAGCCCTGGCGCCTGGTTTGCCATTGTATTACATATTTAATAATAAAAATTATACTCCAATTGCAATAATTTTTCGAATATGATTTATTCGTCCAAATAAAACATCCTTAATAATATTCATATATAGGCCTATGTTCCCCGGTATATTGATTTGAATCAATTACAATTGTTTCCGAAGTATTCTCTTCGGTCGTGAGGTCTTATGCATAGATATATTATATATATTATTTCACTCCTACCAACCCGAACGAGTCAATTTAAGAATCTTCTCCATACAAAGAAAAAATAAGTTTATTAAATTAATTACTTGAACGAGGAAACTTGTTGAAATGAAAAGCTCAATAGAAAAATTTTATTTATTTTTGCTCGATGCTCTCTCTATCTCTCTCTTTTACTCTTTGGTTGGCTTTTTCTTTTTTCCGTCTGGTCGTCACGCAATCCTCTTTCGGTTTGGCTCCAGGTGCTCTAGGGGCGAAAACTTAACTCAATTGGACCCGAGGCTGATAATCAACTTAAGGTTGCTGGACATCCAAGATTAACCAGCTGCTCCATCAGACAGCGTGAAAAATATATGAAATTCTTAGATCGGTACACGATTTGCGGGAAAATGGATGGGAAACTCAGCTAAAAGCTGTTCACTTGATTTCTATTAATATTTATTAATAATTGATATTGATGACATGAATAATTGACAAGCATGCTTGTGCAATCTTTTTGTACAAACAAATTGTGGCAACTTTAGGATAATTTTGCGCAAGCATTTTAATTGTGCAAGCCGCTTGATGCTCGGTTGAATTGTAATCATGCACAAGCATATTTGCGCAAGCAAAACTCTTTTTAGGCACGTCCACCATTTTATAGACGTCTTGGCATTTGAAATTTATTTAATATGTATTAATTCATTTAATATTTCAATTTAAATATTAATATTTATTGTGTCTACTTTTAAAGTAAGTGAGTATTTCTTGTTATCTTCCCATTGTCGTCCGAGTTTGACATTTTTAGGTTAATTTTAAGCATAAGTTGTTGCTTGCACAAGCATACTTGTACCGTGTGGTGCCGAAGGGAATTTGTGCATGCTTGCTCAAAAAGATTAGTTTGCAGTTACGTGTGTAGCCTTAATGAAAAAAAATAAATTAAATCGAAATATAATTAACATCTATCAAAATTTATTTGATAGTAGCAAAACAATCAAATTTATTATTAAACAAGTTGTATTATTTATTATCTCCTGGGGGATGAAATTATATTATTTTTACTTTCTCTTACCTATGTATATATGTAATATATATATAGAGAGAAAGTATTGGATTCATGTCAAAAATTCGATGTCGAGATTTTGATGGATCTTCACGTTTTGAGGTCCCCTGAATCCAAAAAAGTGGTTTTTGCGACATGGTCTGTCTGTGTGTGTGTCTGTGTGTCTGTGTGTGTGTGTGTCTGTGAACAAAATATCTCAAGAACGAAAAGAGCTAGGAAGTTGAAATTTTATATTTAAGTTAGGCACCCCCATGGGACGTGACACGAAGCTTTTGAACAAAATCGACCAAAGAGTACTAGCACTTTACTGATTCACTTTTTCAGTTTTTTTCGATTTTCTCAAAATTTGCTCCAACGATTTTTTTTAAAATTCAAAAATCAATTATTTTTTAGATTCTCTATAAAATGTATATTCTCATTTTGTGATTGAAATCTTCTGAAGACCACTTTACTCTTGTACTCCATAGAAAAGATAGGAGAAATGGTTGCCATGGTATCAAAATATAAATATTTTCCCATACTTATAAATTTTACATCTTGAATTCAATTGTACCCTACTGTCGGAAACTAAATACATGTCGACACAAAAAATCTGGTGTGACAAGCACAGTACACAACTTTCGATTACCGAAGGTAAGAGAAAGTTGTGTGCTGTGCGCCAGTCACACCAGATTTTTTTTACAAAATTGCAATTTTTTTTCTTGTTAATTTTTAAAGTATAATATATATATATGTATTTGTATATAGAACAAGTGTTCGTTTAAAGAAGATCACCGCTGGTTGTAATGGCAGGTTGCTTTTAAATGACCTTTCGGGTTAAGGCTACAGCAAAGAAGAGCAGAAGCATCCAGCCAATCGAATGGGGCAATTCATTGCGCCGTTGCGGCACTCTATCGAGTCTTCCCCTATCGTTATTTATCAGAGCACTCACACCCCGAGACTCTTTTTCTGCTCATTTTTCTACATTTAGTTCTAAGCCCCTCCTAACTTCCTCTAGATTTCTGTTGATTCGCTTCATTCCTTATGTGATATAAAAATTATTGTGTTGTTTCTTTCTACCTCTATCTCTTCATCAGTGTCAATAGAGATTTTTTTTATTATTTTCTTTTACTAAGAGAATCAAAAATTGAATCATGAATTTTTTTTTTGGATTTTTATTTTCTTTGATCTTGAAGGGATTTTCTTTAGAATTGCATATCTTTCAGGCGATCCCTCTCTATTTGGATCTAATCAGAAGGTTGTTTTTTTTTCAAGAGGGTATAAATTGTGTTTAATGGGCGATGAACGAGATGGGAACATTTTTAGTTTGCGAGGAAGGAAATTTGTATAAACAACGATAAAATTATATGATCATAAATAAATTACAATTAAATTTGTATTTAATGGAAATGAATTGATAAACAAAAGTTCACATCTGATGGGAAGCTGGATAGCAACAATGAGTTACATGAGTTTCGGTTAATATATCTTCTTTTTTTCCAATTTTTGTTTAGTGCAGTCTTCTTTTTTGTTCCACTAATTATAATATCCTTTCGTTAAAAATTTTTTAACAACTAGGAAGCATTGAAGAAATACATTAAATTATTTGAAATCAAATGTTAAAAAATTAATACGAGTAGAAAATTTTGCCAAGTTCTGAAGAAGCCGACCGGCTCGTCAAATGACAAATTTTTATTTTTTTTCTCTGGCTAACTGTGCAATTAATTCTATTTTTCTAAAAATTTCTCCAGCTATCGTCTAATATTTTTATTAAATTAAATTTTAAAAAATAATTAATTTTTTTCTTTTATTAGAAACTACTTTAGAAGATTAAAAGAAATATATAGATAAAGTAGAGTTGCTCTATTGATTGGAAAAGTAAATATCTATTTTTGGTGTGGAAAAATAAATTTCTTCTCCCTGTTGAACTTGGTCTCTGAGATGGTCAGAAATTATTGTTAATAGCGATTATTTGATCTTGGCAACTTTTGCCATCTTCCTGGCTGCTTTTTAATCGGCTTCCCTAGGGAGCATGCATTCGGGTCACGCCCGTCGCGGTGGTAGTCCCTCCCATTCCCATCCTTTCCTTTTCTCCTTGAGGACCCCCCATTAAAACATCAGAAATTCCAACCCCCGTAGACAGTTTGTCTTCCATTATCCGCTCAGCTCAAAATGCAAGCTCACGCCATATATATCCCTTTATTATTTGAGAAATGCTCGCTCTGCAAATCAAATAAATAAGAATTATTTCTTAAAGATTTTTACCTTACTTCTATATACTTAATTTTTCACCAGTTTATTCATTTATTATTTTTCCTAGCAATTTTTTTGTCATTTCGAGTATATATTGCATTGAACAGCATTCCTATACTTCTTAAAAATGAATTACCCATTTAACCGGAAGCCATAATTGAATATAAAAGGAATATTATCTTGGGTCACCCAGTGAATCAGAGTGACTTTTTTCAAGTTATTGTTTCTATATTCAGGGTACGTCAAAATGATGGACCTGATTTCATAAATTTATTGTGTGAAATATAATGAATATATCTGAAAGGAAAGAAGGGTAAACTCTCAAAGTTTAGTTTCTGTCCCGCGTGGTTGCATTGTATACCGTTACGCGGCGCAGGAAACAGTAAAAGAAAATGGCGCTAACTGGAGAGCAGAAATCGTTTGGTCCTCTTGATTTCCATGTAAACCACTCTGTGATTAGTGTGCAACGGCATTTGCCATACTTGGTACCGAAATTCCGATGCACACTAATCACAGAGTTGTTTACGTGGAAATCAAGCACACAGAACTATTTTTTTTCTCCAGTCAGCGCCATTTTCTTTTACTGTTTCCTGCGCCGCTTAACGGTAGACAATGCAACCAGGCGGAGCAGAAACTAAACTTTGAGAGTTTACCCTTCTTAGCACATGTAGACCCCTATCACATTCAGATTCATTATATTTCACACAATGAAATAACCTTGAAATAAGGTCCATCATTTTAACTTACCCTGTATTTGTTCGTTCATCTATGAAACTTGTTTTGAACTTTAGTCTCTAATCAGTAAATTAAAATTTTTATTTAATATTTATTATGTTATATATTTTTGTCGGATCAGACATTTAAAATATTTTTATTTATTGAAAGTTGGGCGAACAGGCCCATTGTGGAGTGTCGAGTTTGGTTTTCTATAACGAATCTTATATTATAAATTATTATATTGATATATTTAAAAAAAAAAAATTTCTTAAATAAATTTAGTTTCCTATTGTTATTTGCTCCAGATTTTAACAATAATGCTAGAGCGATTTTCCACCATATCTAGAATAAAAAAAAAAAAAAAAAAATGTATTGAAATTTCCTCCTTTAAACTGGAACTAAATTTATAGATAATGTTCTAAGTGCGAATTATCGTATATCAAAGCGGGTCGAAATATGTTCTTTATTACTTAGAGCACTCAACCCAATCTAATCCTATAAATACCGAACCATATAAATAAATATACAGGGGGAGTGAGCTATTTCTCAATATTTTTAAAGAAAATTGGAAAATATTAAAAGGCTTTTTTAAAAGATGGGTGGTTTGCAGGACCTCTTTTTAGAATCCATAATCCTTGAGACGATTTAATGTTTTGAATGGATAAGGAAATAAATTTTGATAAACATATTATTTATATAGAATATGTGTTAATATTTTATTCTGTGAATTTATTGTGTATCTTATATTTTCTCCGCTTCCTTTAGGATTCCCCTTTATCTACAATCTTTCGCCCTACTTCCAATAGCCATAAATGTGATATTTTCAAAATTTTTAAATATTAATTTTCTTCTTGATTAAAAGAGATATGAATATAAATTTGGAGCTATGATCAAATTTTTTTAACTACGAGTATTTATTAGCTTCTATAATTTTGGTAAAGGTATTTAGATAATTTGTATCAATTTAGAGGCCAAGATAACATAACCTTTTCACAGATTTATTTATTTGTTTTTTCAAAAAAACCTTCACACTTTTTTCTCATTCACACTCACATTCACACAGTCTTTTCGGCAGCTGAGGCCATTTAAGACTTTGACGATAACCGTTATATTAATAATAGATATATTTGGGCTCCAGGCATTTCTATTTAAGTCATTTGGTGTCCAAATACCTTAAATAAAATTATCGGACTGCCTGAGGTCCGAACCCGGGACGTTCGGTATAGAAGGTAGGCACGCTACCAACTACTCCAAGCTCCGTGGGCTTCACAGATTTATACCCTATATTAGCCTATAAATAATAGCAAACATCTTTAATGAGCTTGATCGTCTCAAGGGGGTGGAGGAAGGAATTCATGACAGGATTTATCAATAGGCTAGTGCCTAGTGCAAAGGATTTTTTTCCTATCAAATGATGTTCTTATATAAGTCAAGATTAGTCTTGATATCCATTTCTAATAAAAACAGATAATTTTGCAAACTCTATATAACTTTGTTTGCAATAATACTTAGATACAAGAAGCGTTAATTAATTAATAATATATAAGTCAGCTGTTGCGAAAGGGGTTTGTACTTGCAATACGAGGTATAGTGGGTCGGATATTAACGGGTGATTAGCAGCCCAGTGATAATTCACAAGCAGTTAGGCGAATATGCCAATCGAAGGCTTCGATAGCAAGCACAGAGAGCCCAAAGGGAATAGCATAGCAATGGGGTGGGCCAAATGGAGATGATATGCTTCGGGCACAAGGATAATTGTGTGCTAGATTTGACATTAATATGTATTCAGAATTTACTGGATGATTCTAATAAACAAATATATTGAGAGTAGCTGAAACTCCCTGAGGAGAGCCAGTTACAGAATTTTTAAAAATATGAAATTAAACTTCGTTTAATTAACAAAAGTTCCGGGATGACTGAGCTGAAGCTCGGTGGTTTTTTCTTTTGATAATATTGGAAAAATCTAAAAAAGTACATCAGTAAAGTCCTAGTACTCGAAATCTTTCAAAAACGAGACCTAGCATAATTTGTTTTGTTTGCCGGAAATAGTATATAGGCCTAGTTAAAATTTGAAAGAAAATATTAAAGAGAATATTGAGAAAATTGGAAAAAACTAAAAAAGTACATTAGTAAAGTACTAGTACTCGAGTTTTTTCAAAGCCGAGACCTAGCGTAAACTGTTTCGTTTGCCGCAAATAGTAAATATATAAAATTTGAAAGAAATCAGTAAAGGGAATTTTGAAAAAAATACTAGTACCCGAATTTTCCCAAAGATGAGACCTAGCGCAATTTCATATTGGTGCTAGAAATAGTTTATATTTAAAATTTGAAAAAAAAAAAATCATTAGAACCGTTTTCGAGAACTGATTACAAACAAACGTACATTGCTCGTTTAATAATACAGAATGTAGATTTGATTAAAACTAGAATACGAGTCTTTTAAATAAAAATCTATTATTACTTCATAATAGGGAAAGTGATTTTTATTTTTAAATCAAAATTTAGGGTTAAAGCTACCTCAAAATATTAGGCCTATTATTTAATATGTTCCGCTATCCTAAAATGATGCCGACCCCGATTTAAAGAATAAAGTCCTCATATTTAATATTTTATTTTTAAAATTTTTTTCCCAATTGCGCTTCCTCTCCTCGTCAACCCCCTTAATCAATTTGGCCAGAGCCTCATTAACCTTAGCTACGCCAATACTGGGATGTCATGTAGGCCTATTAAGAAAATTTAGTAGTGAATAGAGGTCAGCTCTTATTTAACGAAATTAGGTCAAATTTTCTACCCTTCTGAAGATTATTAATAATTTAATAAGTTCTTAATTAAGGAACTTCCTTTCTAAACTAATTAAATTAAATCAAGCTAGATTTTTATTAATAACGAGAATAGAATTCTTTTCATCCAGATGCAGCTTAAAAAAATTTTTTTATCTTTTGTTTATCAAGTTGGATTTTTTTTTTTGTGATTTCAATTAAAATGTTTTCGAAATACAATGCACTAACTTTAATGTCAATTAAGATTAGAGGGAGATAATAAAAAGGATACAGTTGAATAATTGCAAAAAGAAAATTTTAAATTACTCTTAATAAAAGAAGCATTTTAGGAATGAATCAGAAAGCAGGTTTCATTTTTTAAACAAGCTAACAAATAAAAGAAAACAATTTTGAAGATGGAAGCGAGTTGAACAATTCGGGTGATTCTCCTCCCCTCCCCAACACAAATGATAAATTTTAAAAAATATAAAATATCTTTTTATATCACTAACAACAAAAATTTTAACATGTTTTCAGGGCTATTCTCTAAGCAAAAACGTTAACTTTTAAAATATGCAAACAGATGTTAATTCATTTTAACACTTCCTTGCTTCAAAGTGCTATTCTGTAGGCAAAAACTTTAAAGGCTTATCATTTAGTCAATAGTGTTAAAAATTAATGTCATGTCTAGTAGGGTGCGCCTTTAATATTTTAACGTCGTATTTGATTAATAAAAATGGCGTCTTTAAACTAAAAAGTAAGGTTATGATTTTAATAGCTTTGAGATAAAAGCAACATGTTAACGTCGCTGTTAAAACTTGCTTTAGAATTGCATTTTTTAACGCTGATGTTATTACTTTACTTTTTAACACCCAATTTATGATGTTAATTTTTAACGTCTCTTTTTAGAGAATAGACCTGTATATGTCTTTCTATATAGTATTTTTATTTATTGTTTGAATTTTGGCCCTCTGTACATATCTATAAATTATATAGCAAGTTTTTCTTAACTTTTTTTTTTGAATTTTTTTGAAATTATAATTTAAATTGATTGAAAGAAACATTTAATATTCATTCAAGATAAATAATTCTAACTTTGTATCTTCTTTTATATCTTTTGAATTTTAATTCTGGAAGAGTTCTAATGCAAATTAAAACTGCTTAGATTTCTTTTGTAAGACTTTGGGTTGGTGAATTTATTTTAAACTTTTGAGAAGATGAAGGAGTATACCGGGGGTATGAGAGGGCATAAGAGGGAAGTGAGTTGAGATTTTAACGAATCACAAAAGTAGAACGTTCTTTGTAGCTCCATGAAATATGACTTTATTTTATTTTTTTTTGTGTCCTTTCTATACATCTCTCTACAATAAAAGTTCTTAAAATATATGTACATATCTCGAATGCATTTTCATCTCTGATAGGATAGATTTTTTTATTATTATATAAAATAAAACAAGTGTATAAAATCCTTCTAAATGCATCTCACCGTCGGGGGTTGCGATTATTTTGCTTGTATTATTCAGTCTTTACACTTCATTTTTATCGGTCATTCGTCATTCTTTAATTACGCTTGTGTTATCAGTTATGTCCATTCATTGTAGTTCAAACCACAAATAAATTATTTTGCTTATCTTGTCAGAAACGAGCCAGAGAGCTCATTGCCGTAAACCAGCTGTAAATATGTGTAGATTCTATAGATAGAATTTATTATATTACGAATTAAATTGTATTATGCAAAATAGAAGGTTGAGGTCAATTATTAAAGCTTTGTTCTCAAGAATATTAAAAAAAATATAAAATAAAAATTTTATTTAAAATCACATAGAACTTTCTCTTTTGTAATTGAGAGTTGAGTGCTGTACTTGTCACGCCAGATTTTTTATTGTGACATATTTAGTTTCCTTCTATATATGTGATGCGGAAAGTGAAAAAGGGACCTTTTGTCGGCGAAGTAAAATTATCGGTAAAGCATTTTAGTCGAATTAGATTTTTGGGTTTCGAATGAATACGATGCTTACATATTTCCTATACCATTTTATTCGGTATTTTGTTCATAAATGGTTTTTCCTTATATAGTAAATAAATAGTATCAAAATCCCGTTTTTTATAGGCTTATCTATAACTTTCAAAGGCTGTAACTTTTTTTAGTTTTTGAGATATCATAGTGGTTTTTGTCCTAAAATATTCAGGAAATTGTCCTCTACAATAAAATAGCACTAACTCAATTTGTGGAAAATCCGACAGTAGTTCAAGAAGTGCGCTTCAAACAATTTTGAGAGAAAATACATTTTAAAGAGCATCTAAAGAGTAATTGATTTTTGAATTTTACTCCAAATCGTTTAAGCGAAATAAATTGAAAAAGTAAAGTACTAGTGCTTTTTGGCCGACTTTGTTCATATAATGTATTAATATAAAACTTCTTCCTTCGTGCTTTATAGTCATAAATTAAACATACCTATTAATTAAATTAAAAATAGTATAGGGATTTAATAGAGTTGATCCAAGAAAGTCACGTTTGGTTGCCTAACTATTAGGCGGTATTGATTGGATGATCACTAGAATCACCCAAATAATCCATAATATAATCATTAAATATTTTCGGTATGAGTGGACATCTCAGAAAATATTTTATGATAACTTAACGAAACTGCAGTGATTCAAGTGATCGCTCAATCAATACCGCCTAATAGTTAGGTAACCAGTCGTGATCTGACGATCCGCGCACTGTATCCATCACAGCTTTTTTATTCTAATTTCCAATGGGTCGTTTTGATAACTTACCTACCCCAACATTAAAATAGCCTCCCTATGGGGAAATACATGGTGTGTGTCCTTCAGCTATTTTAATGCTGAAGGACACACACCATGTATTTCCCCATAGGGAGGTTATTTTAATGTTGGGGTAGGTAAGTTATCAAAACGACCCATTGGATGGTCTACAAAAACTAAAAATGGAGATTAAAGATTTCATAAATGGGTTCCTTAGAATAAGAACCACGACTTTTACTTTCGTGTCAAAGCCCAGGGCTCTGGGAAAAAAACTATATTTCGTATACTCGGAAATAAAATATCAATTTCTGATTTTTCATTGATAAAAACAAATTTTTCTAAATTCTCTTGTCAATAATAAATGATAAATTATCATTATTTTTTTCATTAAAAATATTATGGAATAAGTTTAAAAAAAAGAGCTTAAAAAAGAAAAGAAAAAAAACATTATCTTTAAATTTTTTTCTTTTAGAAAAATATTTTTCGGCAAAATTCCAAAAGATGAATGAATGAATCGAGATAATAAGGGTCACATTAATTTGATCCTTGGTTTTTATTATATTCTTTTCATCCGATTCACAATTTCCCTGGAAAACAAAATACAAAAAATATATTTTAGAATAATATTCATTTTTTTTCTTTAACATAAAAAAATCATTCGAGCGGATTAATGAATATTCTATAACAAATTAAGCCACACAAAAAAGACGACAAATGTTTGGTTGGGTTGAATAGATTGAATATCTTCTTAAACCGGATGATGGGGCCTTTGAAGGGCCCCAGGACCACGCCCCATGTATTACATGCTTTTGTTGTTAAACGAGAAAGAGAGAGAGAGAGAGAGAGAAAGAGAAAGAGACTTGCCATTTTGGCCGAGTTTTTTAACGTGCTCGCTCGCTCTCCTCTCGTTTTCCGTCCTTTTAACAGTTTCCAAAAGCTCCCCGTTTACTCAATTCAATGCATGAAAACAGCATCATTGTCTTTCCAACTCATCCAATTCTATGGTGCATTCATTCATGCATTCGCCGGTAAATTCGGACACGACACGTGTGTAACCTAAACCCGATTGCTTATTTAGATACACATATACATATATATTTATACGATGGCCCCAAAAACAACGAATATCAATTTGTAAACACTAGCAAATTTATTTAATGAATTATTCATACCGATTTATTGATTTTAAAATTACTTGTGAAACAAAGATTTGACTTGTCTCGAGATGCGTCTCAAATGTAGCCGACCTCTGGTAGTAGATAATTATTGTTTCTTCTTAACATTGGTTCCTGTATATCTTTTTATTTAATGTACAGTACAATCCTGGGTATGTAGGGTCACTTGGGTCAGGTTTTTTGAACTCCTAACATTTGATATAATAATAATACCGTAATCTGTATAATAAAAATCTGGTGTAACTGGTCGAACAGCACACAACTTTCTCTTACCTTCGGTAATCGAAAGTTGTGTTCTGTGCTTGTCCCACCAGATTTTTTATGTCGACATATATTTAATTTCCGACAGTACATTCGAATTTCAAGCTGTAAAATATATAAGAATGAGAAAATAATTACATTTTGTTACGTTTGGCAACCATTTCTCCTATATTTCCTCTGAATTTCAAGAGTAAAGTGATCTTCAGAAGATTTCCATGGCAAAATGAGAATATACATTTTAAAGACTATCTAAAAAATAATTGATTTTTGAATTTTAATCAAAATCGTTGGAGCGAATTTTGAGAAAATCGCAAAAAAACTGAAAAATTACATCAGTAAAGTACTAGTACTCTTTGGTTAATTTTTTCAAAAGCTTAGTGTCACGTCCCAGGGGGGTGCCTAACTTAAATATAAAATTTCAATTTCCTAGCTCTTTCCGTTCTTGAGATATTTTGTTCACAGACAGGCCATGTCGCGAAAACCACTTTTACTTTCTCTTAACTCTATATATATGTTAATATATAGAGAGAGAAAGTATTGGATTCATGTCAAAAATTCGATGTCGAGATTTTGATGCATCTTCACGTTTTGAGGTCCCCTGAATCCAAAAAAGTGGTTTTCGCGACATGGTCTGTCTGTGTGTCTGTCTGTCTTAGTGTCTGTGAACAAAATATCTCAAGAAAGGAAAGAGCTAGGATGTTGAAATTTTATATTCAAGTTAGGTACCCCCATGGGACGTGACACGAAGCTTTTGAACAAAATCGACCAAAGAGTACTAGTACTTTACTGATGCACTTTTTCAGTTTTTTTCGATTTTCTCAAAATTTGCTCCAACGATTTTTTTTTAAATTCAAAAATCAATTATTTTTTAGATTCTCAATAAAATGTATATTCTCATTTTGTCATTGAAATCTTCTGAAGACCACTTTACTCTTGTACTCCATAGAAAAGATAGGAAAAATGGTTGCCATGGTAACAAAATATAAATATTTTCCCATACTTATAAATTGTACATCTTGAAAATCGAATGTACCGTACTGTCGGAAACTAAATACATGTCGACACAAAAAATCTGGTGAGACAAGCACAGAACACAACTTTCGATTACCGAAGGTAAGAGAAAGTTGTGTGCTGTGCGCCAGTTACACCAGATTTTTTTGGATTCAGGGGACCTCAAAACGTGTATATTCATCAAAATCTCGACATCGAATTTTCCAATACTTTCTCTCTATATATATTAATATTTATAGAGGTAAAAGAAAGTAAAAATTATTGTAAGTTTATTATTCTTCATACAATTATTAATTGTAAACGTAACGTCTCACCCACTCCTTGAACGATATTATTCTATTAAAAAAAATTTAGTAATCAGCTTAAAACACAATTTAAAAGTAACGACTACTCTAATTCCATTTGGTATAATTTGACAATAAATAAAATCATTATAACTACCATTAATTTTTATTTTTCTCAGGGACAAAAAAAAAAACAATTTTGCTAATTTATTATACTTATTATTTGCATAATCTGATAAAATAACGCTTTAATAATAATTTCGTGAGTCTTATAAAATTTAATAATATAGAAAACTTAATTGGGTTTTAGTAATATGTATTCATTCTTATCAAAATTATAATTTAGATAATATTGAAAAAGACAATAGAATAGAGATTATCTAAATAGGAAATTTCAGACGGTGAAGGTAACAAAAAGAGATGAAATGGTTCCATTTGGTTATCTTTCTATAGCGGATAAATTATTTTTTTAATTTATTATTAAATTAAGGATATATTTAATTATAAAGGAAGTAAAAGATAATAGTTACTTTCGAAAAAAAAAAAAAATTATTAATCCCTACTCTTTTCAGAAATTATTTTCTGAATGTATACTGCTGAGTGAGCCTGACAAACTTTTCACTTTTATTTTCAAGCTTAAAATTGTGAATATATCCAGTAGAGACGATAAAAATCAACGATTTTTACTTTCTCTTACCTCTATATATGTTAATATATATAGAGAAAAATTATTGGATTCATGTCAAAAATTCGATTTCGAGATTTTGAGAGATATACACGTTTTGAGGTCCCCTGAATCCAAAAATGTGGTTTTTGCGAGATGGTCTGTCTATATGTGTCTGTGTGTGAACAAAAAATCTCAAGATTGAAAAGAGCTAGAAACTTGAAATTTTATATTTAAGTTAGGCACCCCCATGGGACGTGACACGAAGCTTTTGAACAAAATTGACCAAAGAGTACTAGTACTTTACTGATACACTTTTTCACTTTTTTTCGATTTTCTCAAAATTCGCTCCAACGATTTTGATTAAAATTCAAAAATCAATTATTTTTTCGATGCACTTTAAAATGTATATTCTCATTTAGCCATTGTAATCTTCTGAAGACCACTTTACTCTTGTACTTCATAGGAAAGATAGGAGAAATTGTTGCTATGGTAACAAAATAATATATAGACTATACCGGGTGGGCCATTAGTGCGTGGACGGAAGATTGTGGGCTTATTAACGGACATTTTTAAAGTTTGTTGATCGTATATAATGTGGGGCCTTTAGGGCTACAAATTAAAAATATTTTTATTCCAATTGAACTTTTTATACAGGGTGACCCAAATCAAAGTTATGTTTTTTTAAATGGAACCCCCTGTATATTATTGCATATTTGGATTCTACGGCCAATTTTAGTATGACTTTATGTCATGCTATGTATTCCAAACCAAACCGTTTAGCCGTAAATCGGGTTTTTGTGAAAAAACTGCTGTCTGAAAAAAATTGAATATCGCGCGAACCATAAGACTTAGGGGACTGTTCTTTTGTGATGTTACTAATCATGAAATGTACTAAGGTAGGCCAGATAGGTAACCCGGAATTATTCTTGTGTTGGGAGATATGGCCATGCCAATTTGGAAAATTTCAAGCATGGATAACTTTATTTTTTCAAATGGAACATGCTACTTTTTTGATGCCAAGGGACGTGAAATTTAATTCTCTTTCTAATGACATAAGGTTGTCTATATCTATCTTTGGTAGTTTTCTTTTTATTCCAAAATATCTGATAATAAAAAAAAAAATACATTTATTATAGACAAAACCATTTTAAAAAACAATCCAAACGCAAACAAAATTGTAATAAATGGAAAAGATATGCTAAATATTCGAAAATGTATTTAAATTTCCCTTAAAATCATTTATTTGAACTTCTCGAAAAAGAAATTAGGGTTATGTTTAGGTTAGGAGGTGCGCCATCTTGTTGAAAAATCATACCCCAATTTGAACAAGCGGGACTTCTTAGAGAAGTTCAAATAAATGATTTTAAGGAAAATTTAAACACATTTTCGAATATTTAGCATATCTTTTCCATTTATTAAAATTTTGTTTGCGTTTGGATTGTTTTTTAAAATCGTTTTGTCTATAATAAATGTATTTTTTTTTCGTTATCAGATATTTTGGAATAAAAAGAAAACTACCAAAGATAGATATAGACAACCTTATGTCATTAGAAAGAGAATTAAATTTCACGTCCCTTGGCATCAAAAAAAGTAGCATGTTCCAATTGAAAAAATAAAGTTATCCATGTTTGAAATTTTCCAAATTGGCATGGCCATATCTCCCAACACAAGAATAATTCCGGGTTACCCATCTGGCCCACATTAGTACATTTCATGATTAGTAACATCACAAAAGAACAGTCCCCTAAGTCTTATGGTTCGCGCGATATTCAATTTTTTTCAGACAGCAGTTTTTTCACAAAAACCCGATTTACGGCTAAACGGCTTGGTTTGGAATACATAGCATGACATAAAGTCATACTAAAATTGGCCGTAGAATCCAAATATGCAATAATATACAGGGCGTTCCATTTAAAAAAAACATAACTTTGATTTGGGTCACCCTGTATAAAAAGTTCAATTGGAACAAAAATATTTTTAATTTGTAGCCCTAAAGGCCCCACATTATATACGATCAACAAACTTTAAAAATGTCTGTTAATAAGCCCACAATCTTCCGTCCACGCACTAATGGCCCACCCGGTATATAATAAATATTTGCCCATACTTATAAATTGTACATCTTAAAAATCGAATGTACCGTACTGTCGGAATCTAAATGCATGTCTGCAAAAAAATCTGGGGTGTGACAAGCACAGAACACAACTTTCGATTACCGAAGGTAATGAATGAATGAATGAATTATATAGGTAAGAGAAAGTTGTGGAAAAATAAGGTGAGAGGAAAAGGTTGGGAGGCATAGTAGCATAAGTTTGGAAGCTGCTGACTTTACCGTTCTTTAAAAAAAAAATTAAAAGTAAAATTTCAAACAATAGAATAAATAAAAATTTATCAAGCGTAAAATTTTTTTTTAAATATTTACTTTAAAAATAATATTAATTAATTTTATATATATATAATTTAAAACGTCTATCTTAAAAAAAAGTTTTTAATTTCTTAAAAAACTTTCGATTTTTTTTTTATTTTAAAACAAAAGAGCTTCATTTTCTTTATCATTGTGTCTTTATCCTTTTTTGTCACCATCCCCATAGTCTAATGCATTAAACACAAGAAAGAAAGAAGTGCCATTACACTTTAAAGCAACTCAAGTCAACTTCTTTCCAGGAAGGTTTTTCTAATGTCCCCAATATCCATTTTCTAAGTGGAACCACATAAAATAAAACAGAAAAATCTAATTAGGTATACAAGAACATCGGCTTGATGAAATGGGCGAGTGAAATCTCAAGTTCCTTTTTATGCAATGAGAGAGTATAGGATATTTTAATTTTTTACTTTTCGACTTGTATGTGAAAGGGTGTATGTAAAATAAATATTGGAAATTATTTAAACATTTTTGTCCCCTCTCGGCCACCTGATAAAAATCATAATTTAATAACTTATTGAATCTAAAAAAACAAAACAAAAAATCCTATTGGTATTTTGACCAAGTCCAAGCATGGAATTTTAATTTATATTCGATCAATAAATCATTTTATTGAATTTTTTCAAATATACAGTATGTGTTTGGGATTATTCTTTTTCAAGTTTTTTTTATTGAATTTTTTCATTTTCTTTGAAATTTTTTTCGGAATTACAATTTTTGATTTTAATAAAAAAATTTAATAGGAAAATTCAATTTTAATGTTTAAGTGAACTTTGACTTAATATTTTTGCCTACCATCTGAAAATCCATTAAGCTCGTATGTAGCATAAAGAAAAAGAAGACATTAAAAAAAAAATCTAAATTAAAAACTTATCAATTTTTTAAAATCCAAAAAAAAAGTCTTTTATGAAATTTTAATATATCTATTTTTTAATCTAAACTAATTATATAAAATTCATTATTATATGATGATAAAATATTAAATAAGATTTTCCAATTAACTTACACTTAAACGGTTAATGAAAATTATTAACTATTCATAAAAGGATGAAATTTAATTACACGCTATATGGTTTTTAAAATGGGTAGGAAAAGAGTAGAGAGACTGAGTGGGAGGTGGTGGGGGTGGGAGGGGGGTGTTGGAGGACCTTCAATTCTCTTTTCCACCAGACGGGGGAAATTGGTTTTCCTTAATCCTATAAAGGCAACCCACCCACCGCCACCCATCCTACAGTTGGCTCAAAGTGGATCGAAAATTAACCCGGAGCCATGCTAGTTACAACTTACAAGTTACAAGTAGCCTCGAACACATGTCACCTTTCGACACACACACACGCATTCAGGTTGGGGTTCCCTCAGGCGGCTAATTCCAAGGGTCCTTTGTCCGTCGTCTTAAAGCATGTCTTCCATCCGGGGATTCTTTTGATCGGGTGGAGGGGGGCCTAAGGGGCCTTTAGTGACACCATCGACAACAGGGGCCTGACACGGGTCGCTCCGACAGATATAATAAGTGGCACACGCTATTGTTATGTGGAATACAATGGATCGAGAGATCGGGATTTTCGAGGGTGGGGGTAATCTATGTAAACATAACCGTCGGGGTGTATCCAGACAGATGCCTTGTAGACCTGTAGCCATTTTTCAGGGTCAATCACAACTCATTCTCTTTTTTTTTTGTATATAGTTGATTTATTAACAAACAAAATAGAGATAAAAAATTGTATGAAAAATACACCTAGATAAACAAGTCAAATATATTTTATAATACAAACTTTTTTTTTATTTATTTATCAATAAGATGATTTTTTATTTCTAAAAGAAGATTGATGGAAGACGAAAATCCATTAAACGAATTTCATTTAAAAATATAAATTTATTGGCGATAATAGCTTGTATAAATTAAATTTGTATACGAGATTAATGATTTAGAGTTAAATAAAATTGCTAATTACAATGGTCGATTTTGGACAAAGAGCCGGTGAATTCGGGGAAAGGACTTAATGATAGTGGAGGAATTTTTCACTCTTGATAATTTTAGAGATTTTAATTAGTTTCAAAGCTATTATTATGATAATAAAGGTAAATATAGCCTCGGATAAGGGAAAAAGTACTTTGACATTATTATTATTTGAAATTCCTATCTGGATCGCCGTTTGTTTACCCGGAGTGCTTCCGTGCACGAAGACACACACCTCAAACCCACCCGACCTTTGGCCGTAGCCATCTACCGACACCCCGTGTAGTTACATTTATTTCCTAACTCTAACTCCTCATGCGTTCATTTCTAGCTAGTGAACTAATCCTTATTTACCCGGCTGCTTTTATCCAACCTATTCTATGCTAGTGAGGGTGTCCTAGTTTAAAGAGGGGCTTTCTCAGCACCGGCGTGTAGCCTACACCTTTCGAAGAACTTACGTCCCATTCTTTACGTCCCTTCCACAGGACGGGATGTCACAGCAACTCCTTCTCCTGGTAGAGTCGCCTGGGGGCTATTGTCGTTAGACATTCCAATATTCCAATCCAGTGCCTGCTTGAAAATTTGTTTACATTAAATAAATATTTTTATTTAATGAAAAAATCCCGCACGCCCAGGATTTGAACTCGGATCTTCTTTGTAGAAGCCAACATTCTAGTACACCTATTTTGATATTATAAAGGGACTATTGGAAATTGAAAATATGTCTCTAGTCCATGAAAATGGAACAAAATTCGCAGTTTATATTTTAATACCAAAAGAAAATTGCTAATAATAATAGCTGTCAAATAAATTTTATGAGAAAAGTTGTTTGTAAAGGAATTGATTTTTTTTTTATATATAATGAAATTAATTCGGATTCACCCCTAGAAGGTTAATAAAAGTCTTTATATTATCTAGAAATAAACTTGTCAAGTCTAACAGTCAGAAAATTAATTTCGAAACCCCCCGATCGGAGATTTGTTTTTCCCTATCCTTCTTCTTCCTGCCTTATCCTCGAAAAGAAGCACAAAAAAAAAACATCGTTCTATAATTGAAAATGTCCTAAGATGTATTTTTTTAGAGTGTTTTAATTTTTCCTCCAATGTTATTATTGTATGTAAATCGACAGAAGGCAATCAATGAGAATGCGTTTTTTTAGTCAATTGAAAAAAAAAAAAAAAAAAAAAAAAAACTTCGAAGAAAGTTAATTCATTGTTTCGGTAATCGTTTAGGAGTTTTCAATAAATATTTATCGGATATTAATAAATTCTTTCAAAAACAAAAATACTTTAAAATATAATTGTATTTTAAAATATTAAGATTTTTAAAATTCTCAAGTCATACTTTTTTGTTTGTTGGAATTTTTGGGTGATGTAACTTCGTAAAGTTTCCTGTTTATTAGCCTAGTGATGGTTGAAAGAAATTCATATTTAGGTGGTCATTAGTGATTTTGGTGAATATCCAAAAATTCCTTTCATTTCAATTTCAAATATATGATTTATTATTTAATATATATTTTTAGTTGCTTATCCGAATTCCTCCTTCTGACCAACGTAATTTTAAAGCAATTGTGAGATATTTGCATTTTAATTTTGTTTTGGGGTTCCTGATTTTCAGTATAAATGTATTAGTATTAAGTAATTGGATTTTATATCATCAAATTTTCATTTGTTTTAAAAATATTTGGTTTAACTGTTTAAATTTATTCTAGAGTTTATTTGTATTTAATTTGAGCAATTCATTAGATTAATTTTGAATTTCTAATAAATATGTCGCTTACTTTGGTCATCCATTCCGTAGAGTAAAATTAAATTAAATTCAGTTAAAAGAATTGCCTCATAATCACGAATATTAATCTATACTCACAGATATTCACGAAATATTGATTTATTTCGTTTTCAATTTATTTTATTTATTTTTTTTTTGTTCATTATTTAGACCTAGTTAATGATTTAAATAAACGTCCATGGAGCCAAATCATTAATATTATGAGTATCGATAAATTCTAATATACGGTATGGTCTAGAATGCCGAAGACTTAAAAAGAATATTTAGAGCTATTCTATGAATGTATATTTTCAAAATAATTAGTTTGTATCTTATTAAAATCTTCCACAGTTTATCCTAAAATCAAGAATATTTATTCATTATTTAAAACATTATTATTAAGACCTCCTCCACTAAATAAAATAACTTATATCTTTTTTTCTGAGACATCACTGAAGGGCGAGAAGGAGCCCATAACCCTATAGCTAATTCTTGAGTTGAGGATTACTTAGTAAATTAAGATTGATTAGCTTCTTTTTCTAATTTTTATTTAAAAAAAAAAATCGAAAAAACTGAAAAAGTGCATCAGTAAAGTATTAGTACTTTTTGGCCGATTTTGTTTAAAAGCTTATTTTCACGACCTCGGTGGGTGCATAAATATAAAATTGTTGTAGGCCTATAAAAAAATAGTTTATAAGATTATGAATTTTTTTTTTTAAATATTCTTTAAAGATCGTTATAATGATCTAGCTCTTATTTATTATCAAAGAATTTAATTTTAGAGAGAATTTTTAATCATTTCGCAAACCTGAAGTACTTTATTACACTTTTCTTTAATAGCATATTAATCACTGATATCCGAGCCCAAGCCAAAAAATATAAGATAATATCTCAAAATTCCACTAATTATTTAAATAAACAACGCGATAACAGGTCAAAATATATATCCTATGCATAAAGAAGGTCATATGCTCTATTTTTATAATATATAATTGGTGTGTTCATGCACAAATTGAGTCATAAAGTCAAAGTCAAATTAAAAGTTGTTGCGAGTCACTGGCAAAATGTAAAAAAAAAAGGAGGGGGTAAAAAAGCATCGATCCTGATTGGTCTTTTTGCGTGCAATATGCATCGGTTCAACGATGCATAGCCTGATTGACAAGTAGTGGTGTTGGAAATGCTCGGCAATTTATCACTGTCGCGGCTGTCTGTGGATCTCTCTGCTCTGTCCGTTCGAACGAGCGAATTTTTTTTTTATTTTATTTAAATTCGACAACATCACCAATGCGCTCGCTCTTTCCACGATAATCAATCATTTCATTAAAGGATCAAAAGATAGTTTTCAAAATAGAAAAAACATTGAATAGTCCCTCCGTGAGATATTGATACATATATATATAATGAATAAAAATTTATTTATTTATTTTTTATCAATTTTCTTTTATATATATTTTTTTTTTTTCAAAAGAGTACTTAGAAAAGTTTATTCATATTCGAACAAATCACGTTTTTATTTATAAAATAACAAATTCAAATATTTAATGAAATACTGTACATTAATTTTTAGTAAATGGGTTTTCCTGATGACAGTCAAAAATAATCTTTTACATATAAAACTCATTTTTATGAGACAATTCAATATAATTTACGATGTTGTCATTTTACTTGTCAAAAGTAAAAAAAGTTGATTAAGGATTGAATGAATATTGCAATAGAGAGAATTTTTAATTTTTTAATTTCATAGACTTTCCCTATCGGGGAATCAATAAATACCCATCAATTTTGCCAAATTTAAAAAGTGAAATTACAAGAGTTATTGTAATTGAATTTTAGTAAAATAAAAGATAAATAAAATAAATAATGTAAAAAATAGCCAATATCACATATATCAGTATACTGATATTGTTTAAAATAATTATTATAATGGTTATTTGAAAATAATTCACAAGAGGGAAAATAGAATTTACGATTAATGATCTTTGATTCATAATCGAAAACTCTGGAGTGAAATACTTACTTAATTTTGATTGATAACATAGCTAATATTTAATTTTGCTGTAATATAGTATCTTGAATTATTTAGCGATCAATATATACCCTGGCGCCGGTAACAAATGCGCATTTTCCTTTCATTTACAAGCGCGAGTGAGTATATTTACATGTAAACAATGCTTTAAGAATTTGTTTTAATATATGAATCCTCGTGCATTAAAACATGAATTCTGAATCAGCCTTGGAACAATTTAACAAAATAAAAACTACGCGGAAAAATCTCGGGAAATAAATATAAACAAATGATTCACGTGTGCAAGGGGTGTATACAACGTCAAATTAGTGGTCTGGGATTAAAGAGTTGGTTAAAAATCTTATATTAATAACTTGACTCTTACCTTCTTTCTCACACTTAGAACAACAAATTTTGGATGAAAGTGGTAAAATATGTAAAGTTTGAGGATAAGTGTTAACTTAAAAAAAAAAGAAGTCAAACTTTGAGATGGGAAGCCAAGAGAAAAAAATAACACAAAAAATATGGCGTGAAATAAATTTTTTTTTAAATAACGAGAAATTTGGATTTCTCTATTTTGATAAATTAGAACTATCCCAACAACAATACTGACTTGAAATTGTTTAATCATCCCAGGTGCAAACCAGGAAGGGAAGTAGTTCACTTACATACAGGTGGTTGCAAATAAAGATGGCCAGCAGGCGAGAAATAGCCGTGTTTGGAATGCAGGCAAAAGGCAGTTTTTGCGAGGCGATGCTTCCCAACGAGTGGCAGTACCCCAAACACACAAAGATAGCCGGTAGGCTAGGAGAGAGACTCATCCCACGTGTCCCGCAGGAATGTCCATGTGTCATCCCCTCCTCCGTTTATTTTTGACTTCCATGGACCCCACCCTACACCGATCTATAATACACACTCTAAACAACTATTTAAAAATAAATAAATCTTATACTCACGGCCTTGATGCTTGGCTCATCTTCATTCTAAATATTTTCGAAGGACGTGTGTTGCCAGTCGGAAATGTCGAATATTTTTGTTTAGTTTAATTGAAGATTTATTTATTTTTTTTTTATCAAAATAAACGTGAATTTGATTCCCTAAAAGGGTTTTTGAATAAAAAAAATTCCTATATTTTACTAAATACGGAATATTTATGCAAAATATTTTTTTTCTTATTATTAATCTAATAATATATCGGTGGCAAAAATGTCTGATGGCTACATGCCAACGTTCCTTTAAATAAATAAATAAATACTAAATAATATATTTAATAATAATCTTGATTAACCTCGTCCCTTAGGTTTATATAGCCTATTATATTTTAAATTTTTAAATATCAAAAAAAGAAATACAACTTCGCTTTACGAGCACCTCTCATAACGAGTAATTCGCATAACGAGCAAAACAAATTGTAAAAGAATGACTCGCTTAATAAGTACAAAACATGGACTTGGTCAAAATAAAAGTCTGTTCAATTAGTTTATAATTTGGCTTTTATATTTAATAATAATAATAATAATAATATTTGTACTTCTAAATTTAGTGATTACAATTTAAATTTAATGTAATTATATCAGGGGCGTATATAGAAATTTTTTTCGGGGGGGCGAACTCAAAAATTTTTGAAAAAAATTTTTTTTTTAAAAAAAATTTTTTTCACACAAATTTTTGAGGAACATTTTTTCTATTGCGGAACCAAAGTTGTCCATCCTGCGGAAAAATTTGTTGCGCTGAAGTCTGTATATCCCTATATATGTATATGTGTTTGGGGAATTTCGGGGGGGGGGCCCGGGCCCCCTCGGCCCCCCCTTAAATACGCCCCTGAATTATATTAAAGGTAGCATCCTAGTGTCGTTTGTGATCGTACATTTTCTCAAACTTGTGTTATATGTACATGAATAAAAATTAATTGAATTAATTATTAGGAAGATAATCAGGAAATAGATTTTTTGTGAGAAAAGTTTATTAAACCCTTGCGAAAATGTCCCCGAAAAAAGCCACAAGAAAGGAGTATTTTTTTTCGACATGGAACGCTCTGTTATTTTTTCATCTTATATTTAATATATCCCATCAATCTAAATTGAATTACAAGACCTAATTTTATTCTAATTCATATATCAAGTGAGAAAAACATTTTAACTAAAATTCTGACAAGATTTCTGCATTTAATTGGGTATACATTTTCTCATGAATCAAATTGAAATTATAATATGTAAAGAGAGAGAGAGAGAGAGAGAGAGAGAGGGAATGAGTAGAAAACATATTTAACTCTAAATTCGCACCTTCCAAACAAGATAAGATAACGTCATATTTCATTTATTACTAATCTCTTTAAATAATCAAAAATATATTAATTAATATATCGTCTTTAAAATTTGCTTTAAAATAATTTATAATGAATATTGAAAGGGAAAGGAGTGGATTTTTTTCTGAACGAAAAAATCAGATGTCCACTCAAAAGGGAAATTAGTAGTTCTATTGCATTCAGATATATTAATAACACAGGGCAACAGTGATTTTGTTGACCGAGTATTTGAGGCTATTCCTGGGTATTTGGGTAGCGCTGATTCCAAATCAGTTTTGCCCCATCACGTCAAGTTTTAGAGCTATAGAGAAAATTAAATTTTAATAGAAAATGTGCTCTAAAGCGGCTTTTATTTTGAATTACCTGGATTTTTTAAGGCGACACCCTTTAAAAATATGCAGAGAGTTAGAATACATATAAACTTTAAGTTTCAGCCCAATCGGAGGTCATTTAGACGTGACGCAAACGGGTAAATTTTTGGAAAATCGAATTTTCTAAGTTTTTTTTAACTTTGGACACCCCTAATACGATTTCTCCATCCCTGAATGCAAACTGGGGGTGATTCAGTTCCAAGAATCACTCACTGCAATACCTAGCCTTAAGTGTCTCCTCTGACACTCTGTCACAAGATCAATCAGGACCTCCACGCCCCCGTGCTCCGTCTGCCACTGCATCTGGTTATAGCTGCCGATAAGGTCGTGCTTGCTTGCAAGTGCAATTGCAGATGATAAGAGCATATTTTTACGATATTCTATAGTTCCTTAGCTTTCCAAAAATCATTCAATCTTGAAAATCTGTTAACGAAATTATTCATCAAAGAAAAAACACCAGTACACTTATTGGTTGAAAAAATGTACTTTTTTTCTTTCACAAGAATAAAGAAAGATATGAGATTTTAGAAAGAGAGATTTTTCATGCTGAATTCAAATATCCCAGGAATAGCTTCAAATACCCCGGCCACAAAAAATAGGTATTTTTTGTTCCTTTGTGTAATTAGCCATGAGCAAAAGATTCGTAATTTTTAGTTTTTTAAATAAAATGGCTGGCAATCTTCTTTTTAATAAATTATCACTTTTATTATGACAACAAAAAAAATAAATTTAAATTGATTAAAAAAAAAAAGAAATAAGATTTAGTATTAAAGCCTATAGAAAATTTCTATTCCAGGACGATAATTTAATGATAAAAAGGTTAGAAAACTCTTTAGAACTGGTAGAAAAACTTTTAGTAAAATTAAAAAAAAACCTTTTTTTGTATTTTTGAATATTTCTCCTGTCATTTTCTAAATCAATTCCTATATAAAGCACTCCATTCTATTAATTTCCCTCTTTTTCTTTATCAAAGATTGAAAAAAAAAACTTAGAAGAAAATTTATTTTCAGTTTAATATTGTGGAAAAATAGAAATTGTATTTGTTATATTCATTGAATAAAAATAAATATCCTATCAATAGCTTTACTATTCAAGTTGAAAAAAAGTTGATTAAATTTTGTTTGAAATTGACTAATGGAAATTAGATTTAAGTCACTATTATCATTTTACTCTCACTAACAGTCTCTAATAGAAAAATTAAACCCCCATCAGGTCTATTCTACGTTAAAATTTGAAATAAGCAAATGGGTAATGTAAAAACAATCAGCGTTAAAAATGCTATTCAAAATCACTTCCTTGCCTCAAATAGCTATTCTGTAAACAAAAATTTAAAGCCAAAGCGTTAACATTTAGGAAAATAGTGTTAAAAATTAATGCCATGTCTAGGGGCGCCTTTAATATTTTAACGTCGTATTTAAAATAAACATGGCGTCCTTAACCTAAAAAAGTAAGGTTATGATTTTGATAGCTTTGAAATAAAAGCAACATGTTAACGTCGCTGTTAAAACTTTGTTTAGAGAATAGCATTTTTTTTAACGCTGATTGGTTTTACATTACTTTTTAACACCCATTTGTTGATTTTAAATTTTAACGTCTGTTTTTAGGGAATAGACCTGAATATGTTAATATTCTGACTTGTTAAGTTCGAATTCAGACAATATTGAATACTAATATCTGATTTAAGTCTCGAAAGCAATTAAAAAAAAAATAAATTTGATTTTTCTTTGATGTTTTTTTTTTTTGGGCTAAAAATATATATCTATTAATATAATGGTTCAAGATGGCGCGATTTTGCCTAATCTAACACAAACTCATCTCGCAAATTTGCTACCTTAAATAAATATAAAAATTAAAATAAAAAAATAAATATAAATAAATATATTTAAAACTTTTTTTTATAGATTATTTCTAATATAATTTTATTATTATTTATTTTCTAATATTGTTTTTATTTTTAATTTCAGGTCTCTTGCTTGATTTTGTCTGTCGGGACAAGTTCCCTCGGTTCTCTTCTCAGCATTTAGATCGAGAGTGCTCTTGCCTGGTAGTGTTATTGAGTTCGCGCTTGGAAGATCCAGATTTTTCTATTAATTGGTAAACACATATTTCATTTATTTTAAGCTTAATATTAGATAATAAATTTTACGAAAAATTTTGTTTAAACGAAAGCAACCACTGAACGTTGAATACTTAAAAGAGCATATGCAATTATCATTTATATAATATTATAGAAGTTTTTAATTATAGACCTCATTTTGTTATTATTTATTTATTTAAAATATAAATACTGTACAACGTATAGCGCAGTACTTGAAAACTACTGCAGAATAAGTACGCAACAATATTTATATTTTTAATAAATAATTAATACAAAATGTGGTCTATAATTAAAACCCCCCAGAATAATAATAATAATAATAATAATAATACAAACCAAAAAAGCTTTAATAAATATATCAGTAGGAGCAGCCTGAGAACAAAATGGTGAACTTTGGCGCCCCTTAAAATGAGAGTTGTTAAGTAAAACATAATGTACTGATTTTTTTAAGCCTTAATAGGTGTGATGTACTTAAACGTATATTTATTATTCTTCCAAGCAACAATATATTTGTTAAACAAAAGTTATACAAATTTAATTTGCACTGAAAAATTTATAATACTTAAATTTTTACTATGTAAGAATGTAAGGTTTTTATTCCCTTTTCGGCGCACGGGGAGGGGGGGGGTGCCCAGGAAAACCTCACATGCCTTAGACTGGCCCTGCATATCATTTATATAATTATTTAATTTAAAAAACAATCAGACTTAAAGATCGATAAATGTAGAAAAGTATAGTTATTCGTCAAAATCTTTATGACATTTCATACTTGTTCGTAAAAGATCATATTTGAATTAAAACATTTTTTTTTCAAGTAAACTGCCTGAGAAAAATTTAATATATCGAAATAATTGAGGACATCTGTCATAAAAAAGCGACGGAATGCAGGAGGCTGTTTATGAGGAGATCCCTCATGGAGGCCGTGTTGTTGGCACGCGGCAATAAGATTCGCAATCCTGAATTATATCTCATCAAGCGACACAAAGAGAGCCGTGTGAGATCAGAGTGGGACTACATACCTGAGAGATGATTGGCCAATGACGAAAATATATCAAGTGAAACAGTTGAAACATCTTTGCCATGTACAGACATGGATGGCATAGCATACAAAAGGGCCGACATTTGAACAAATTCTATTTAATGAATTTAATCATTTTAAATCATTAATAATAATAATAGAAAAAATTTTTATTTTTATGAAATTTATTTAGAAAAACATCTTGACCTCGTTTTATCTATTCTTAGATACTTTAAGATTTTTTTATTTTTATTATGCTGTAAATTTTTTTACTTTTAATTAATTAGAAATTTTTGCATGATGAATAAACAAATATTAATAGTAAAAATAATATTTTTCATAACTTGTAATCGAAGGTTGAAGAAAAATCGATCTGCTGGGCATATAACTAAGGATGTTCGATTATGGAAAAAATATTGGATTATAGATTATGAAAAATAATCGATTATTCCGATTTATCGATTATTGAATCCGGAGTTTAGTAAAATTCCCATTTTTCCCTCTTGCGGAAATCATTTGGCCTTTTTTTTAGAATACGAGATTAATAGATTATTTTTTAAGATCGATGAAATGGTATATACTCCTTGCTCTAAAATTGTAGATCTCTATCAACCTTTGGAGTATATACATCACCTGAAAGTAATATTTTACCTAAATTTGATATGACAAAAAAATTGAAAATTTCAAATTTTTGAAAAAACTTATTAGATAAAGTATTACTTCCAGGTGAAGTATATACTCCAAAAGTTGATAACAGACCTACAATTTTAGGGTAAGGAATATATACCGAATTTCATTGATCAGGCTGCTTGCGTTTTTAAGCGATCGCGTTCACACACTCAGACATAATTCCAAAAATGTTTTTTATAATATACGAGAAAGTTATGAGAAAGTCATTCCCGAATTTTTTTTACTTGATAGATAAGAGTAACCATTAACTAAAAGATTTTTCGCCTACTCCAGAGAAGCCGTGAAAATCCAAATGTAAATTTGGTTGCCTATCTACCAGCAATCAAACGGGGGAATTTATTCCTCTATTGTTATGACTACACTAATTAATAATTTAACTATTTTTTTTTTAAATAACCTGAAATTTATTGAGAAGAATATTCGTTTATCATTATATTTTATTATAATTTTTATTATTATTGTTTTTAAAATTTCGCCAAATTTTTTATTTATCTCTTAAAAATTAAAATAATATATTTACTTGTAGTGAAAAATGAAAAAAATAAAATTTATAAACAAATTCGTTTTTTAATTGAAATATTAAGCTTAATTATTATTAAAAATAATTTTTTAACTAAGATAAAATGTAAATAGTAAAATTTATTAATTCATTTAAAAATCTTTCCAACATTTTTTTGTTAAATTGCGTAATTTGAAAGAATTTAAATATAGGGTAAGAGAAAGTAAAAAAATTCTTAGATTGCTAAAAATGACAGTAAAATAGATTCGTGTTTTTATATCGTCATTCTAATAATAGGCAAATAGAATATATTTAGATGGGAAACATCTATTTTGCCAAAAATATTTCATTTTACTACAGTTGACTAACCTTGTTTTTTTTTTTTTCATCTTTAATGACTCAAATTCTTTGTTCTAAAGACATGAAATGGAAAATGTTTACAATTCAACTTGTTTTTTAATTTATTACCAACAAATTTTTCTTTTTTTCAAATCTCAATTAAATAGAGGGGAGAAAAATGACTCAAGTCAGTCCTTTGGTTCGTTGACAAGCGCGTTGTTTCTCTCTCTCTCTCTCTCTCTCTCTCTCTGTGTGTGTGTGTGTGTGTGCATTTGTAGTATTTGGCACAAGAAAAATATGCGTATCTCTGAGTCATTGTGTAAATTCGCGGCTGTCCCTGTTGGAGAAAAGTCTCATCGTAGTGGACATGGATGGGATTATCCGTGTCTTCGGAGACAGAATCCATCAATTATTAAAATGTCATTAATTCGATCTCATAGGGGAAACGACCAAAAACAAACGATTAAAATTGTGTGACATTTATATTTAATATAAACAAGGGTAAAAAATTAAAAAAAAAGGATAATGCCTGTCCTCACCTGGATGCAAATATCATACAAAAAATAAATACGATTGCAATCTATGATACTATCGGAAAATAATTTTCAAATAAATGAAAAAAATTAACTGAAATAAAAATTCACTTAAAAATATTAGATTATTTTTTTTTTTAAATCAATTTATTAGAATTAAATATATATATAAAATAAAATTGATTTTATCATGAATATTTATTCAAAAAAAGACTAATTTATTATAAATAAAAATACCGCGATTCTTCATGAATGATAAGACATTCTTTTGAATAGAATGCCAATTCTATAATAGACTTCCAGGTTAATGGCATTAGACAAAATAAATTTACGACTTAAAGAAAAAAAAAAGAACTACATTAATATCCAGTAGTAAAAATAAATATTAATTATTATAAATTATAATCAGACACGTTTTTAATTGGTAGCCAATACAATAAATTTTATCGTTTAGAACTTGAGTAAAATGATTTAATAAAATTATAATTATTTTACAATACAAAATTAGTTTTTTTTTCTTTCCCCCCCCCCCCCCCAGGAAAAAATAGCAAAAAATATGGTGTGACTGGTCGCACAGCACACAACTTTCTCTTACCTTTAGTCACACCAGATTTTTTGAGTCGATATAGATGTAAATTTATGAACATGGGAGAATATTTGCGGTATATGTTGTTACTATGGCAATCATTTATTTTACCTTTCCTATTAAGTAAAAGAGTAAAGTGTGCTTCAAACAATTTTGAGGGCGGAATGAGAATATACATTTTAAAGAGTATGTAAAAAATGATTGATTTATGATTTTTAATCTAAAAACGTTAGAGTAAATTTTGAGAAAATCGAAAAAACTTAAAAAGTGCATGAGTAATGTACTAGTACTTTTTGACCGATTTTGTTTAAAAGCTTATTTTCACGCGTCAAATTTCAAATATAAAATTTGAACTTTCTAGCTCTTATCGTTGTTAAGATATTTTTGTTCACACACTCACAGTCACACAGACAGACCATGAATTTTTGACATGAATACTTTCTCTCTATGTATATTAACATATATAGGTAGGAAAAAGTAAAATTATATTTGTATACAATTTCTTTCAATGAGTAGCTACACGAAAGTCTCTCCCAAGGGGACCTGGGAAGTTTGCCCTTTTGCTAGTATATGACTAAAATAGAATAGAAGGGATTGTTATCTAAAAGTTATCAAAATATAACATAAAAAGCGGAAAATTAATTCAAATTAAACAAATAAAAAAAGGTTTTCTATAAGAGAGATTGGACCTAATTGGTCGGCTCGTATATACAAAGACTTGAAAAGAAATAAAAGGGCTAATTTTAAATAAATTTTCTAACAGTAGATACTCAAGAAAAGCACGCAAAGAATCAATCTAGATTGATCTAGTAGCATTTTAATGAACTTTTTAGAAGACAAACATTCAGGAGATAATAGGGAGAGAATTCCAGGCGATTCAAAATAGTTTTGGTTTTGGTTCGGGAATGCGGCATCCCTTGATTGGAAGACACCTGCCCGGATATTCAGATACCCGGATACCGAGATACCGAGATAGCCACCACACTTTGGCATTTCACACTCCGCCAAATTCTCTCTCTCTCTCTCTCTCTGTGTGTGTGTGAGTCTCTTTAGAATAAAACAGCCAAAATAATTCAGTGATTGTTAAAATATTATTTAAAATAATTAACCAGTTAAATAGAACTAATATCTTAAAATTAATCTCCTTCATTCCTCTATGAGCTTTTATGCCAAAAGATCAGTTCGCCCTAGCTTTTGTGGGGCCAGGAGAAAATCTGAAATTGCGGGACCCATTCTAAAAATAAAAATAAGAATTTGTAAAAAAAAAAAAACACTAATAAGAAAAATATGTTGATATTCAAATAGGTAGAAAAAATGAGCAAAGGAGTTAATTATATTTCAATTTTTTATTATAAAACCAGGGCCTACTTTTCGGTCGCATATGAGACCATCTTCAGGGCCAGATTAATGTCTAAAAATATATATAATCCTGGGCATAAAATTGAATTTTTTGGACATGAACATGATTGAGCTACTTACAATTGTGTATGCCCAATATAACTCATTATATATATTTTCAGACATTAATCTGGCCCTGAAGATGGTCCCATATGCGACCGAAACGTCAGCCGTGGTTTGATAATAAATTGAAATACAACTAACTGCTTTGCTCATTTTTTCTACCTATTTGAATATCAACATTCAGCTATATACCTCCTTCAAATAAATTATGTTGATTTGATAAAAATTTTTATATTTAAATAAAAGGAGAATAATACATTAGCTTAGGTGAACCACTCTCACATCATTTTATCTTGTGTTAAATTCAATATATAGACCTATATATTGATGTATTATTTATTCTCTTGGTATTCCTATTCAATAAGTAAAATAATTAACAGCAACTTCTCTCTGAATTATAAAATAATTAACGTTAACTTATCAAAAATTTATTTGAACAAATGCGGAAATTATAAAACAAAAAGTTAAAAAAAAATTTTATCTTAATTTGTGCTTTCTCTTAGGGCCATATTTCTAAAAGGCTAAAAAGGCTGCAGCCTAGAGGGGCAAAGATTTTCAGGGACGCCAGTTTGACAATTTTTTAAAAAGTTAAGTTAAAAAAAAAAGCAAATGATATTTTTCTTACGAATTTAACATTCATTTAACGTATAAAAAAAATGTATTAAGGAAATATGAAATATACAGGGGGCAGCAAATAGACTCTAGTCAATAGGCGACATACTATTAAATCCAGTCCTGCTTATTCTTAAGGGGCGACTTTGATAAAAAAAATATATAAATAACAGAATCAGAATCTTTGAGAATTCGTCCAAATGATTCAATTTGACCCAACGATTTTGATTAACGTTCATAAATCCACTATTTTTTAGATGCTCTTTATTATTAATGTTATCATAAATCAAAAGTTAACATTTAAAATTTATTTCAAGATGATAAAAATTCTTTAAATATTTCGGAATGTTGTCATTTTTTCTTAGAAAAGGTACAAGACCCTTGTTAGTTAAAAGCAGCGGCTTGTTTATAATAGAGAACCATATTATCTAAATATTTCTATTTTTTTTTTATAAGCAGGTGGCAAATTTAATCATTAAAGAAAAATTCTAAAATTTCCACACCCCATTTTCAAATCTAGAAATCGATATACATTAAACATCATTTGTGAAGAAGTTTTCAACTTGGTTGCTATTTCATACTAATTGAGCATTCCAAAAATAATCTTTAAATCTGTTTACGGCGTAAGGTATAAATTTAATCTTCAGATGACTGATTTCTATATTCGTTGTTCACTGGTATGTGTCAAAAATCGATATTTTAACAAAAAAAATTTATTTGATGTATTTTTGTTGTTTAGAATTAAACTTAAAAACAAGATCTTCCTATCCATGACATTTGTGTTCTATTTGCTCCAGATATTTTAAAATCTGGTGTGATAACGCACAGTATACAACTTTTGATTACCGAAGGCAATGTATTCAATACAAGCTACTGTGCGTCATATATTTACATATACGTGGATGTTCAAATAATTTTTTCTTCTTTTATAGTCTTATGAATCATTTTTTGCTTTCATATTTTGTCTCATTTCAAACTTATTTTTCCTTTTTTACTTTTTATTAATGATATCATTAATATTTGATCATTCATTAGAATTCATTATAATCATAGGAAAATATTTATATTTTGTTACCAAGACAACCATTTTTCCTTTCTCTTCTATGAAGATCAAGCAGTGGCGTACCGAGGGGGGCGAGGGGGCGGTCCGCCCCAGACCCCGACCGGCTTAGGCCCCCATATATTTATAAAAAAAAAATTTAATGAAAATTTCCCTTTGAGAGGCCCCGGGGCCCTCAGGGCTCAAGTAAAAATGGAAAAATTTAGATAAAAAAAAAGAAAATTTAATGAAAATTTCCCTTTGAGAGGCCCCGGGGCCTTCAGGGCTCAAGTAAAAACAAAATTTAATGAAACTTTCCCTTTGAGAGGCCCCGGGGCCCTCAGGGCTCAAGTAAAAATGGAAAAATTTAGATAAAAAAAAGAAAATTTAATGAAAATTTCCCTTTGAGAGGCCCCGGGGCCCTTGGGGTTCAGGGATATACGGTATTTTAAAAATATTTTTGTGTATGGAGGAGAAGGATATTTAAAGATGAGCAGCCCCCCAAAAAAAAAAAAATTCAATATAAGGCCCCCGCTTCCTAGTGCCGCCCCAGGCCCCCAACTGCCTCGGTACGCCTCTGAGATCAAGGGTAACATGTGCTGCAAACAATTTTGAAGAAATATGAGAATATACATTTTAAAGAACATCTAAAAATAATTGATTTTTTTAATTTTAATCAAAATCTTTAGAGCAAATCTTTTGAGAAAATTGAAAAAACTGAAAAAGTACCTCAGCAAAGTACTCGTATTCTTTAGTCGATTTTGTTCAAGTTTCGTATTAAGTGCCACGCGATTACCTAACTTAAATATAAAATTGCAACTTATGATTTTTTTCGTTCTTGAGATATTTTGTATACAGACAGACTATTTTATCGAGAACTATTGTACTTTCTCGACTCAGGCCCTCAAATTTCCATCATAATCTCGACATCGGATTTTTACATGATCTATATTTTACATATATAGTAATAAAAATTATAACTAAATAGTTATTTTAAAAATTATTTATTAAAATAGTTTAATCAATCAAATTAAAAGAACAAATCATGATTATAGTCTGTTTATATAAAATTACGTTTTGAAAATTCCTTTCTTTATTATATCAATATTTATAAATTTAATGCTTAAGAAAAAATCGCCATAACTTTTGAATCCCTGATTTGGTCCGAATTTCTTCTTCTTTATTGATGATTTCGCACAATGACCTTTGACAGGATCGATTTATGAACCAATGCAGTAAAAAGCGAGTGGGAGAATGAATATCTATAAAAAGTCATATAACTTTTTGCTATTCGATTTTATTTAAATTTCAACTGGTCTGCACTTTTTCATAATCTTTCGAAGAAAGGAGATGAAGGAAAAAGATCATTTTCTATAAAATTCTTTATTACTTTGAAACTGTTTGGGTAGCACTTGCAGAAAATTACATACGATATAAATATAAATAAAGTCATATCGCCGTATAAATAAAATATTTCGTATGTATTATAATTTGAATATTGTAATTATAATTAAGCTTTTTGAAAAAGCGTAACTGCTGCTTTAAAAAGTATCTAACTCAACTGAAATCCCTCGTGCCAATAATTATATCTCAAAGCACCGGCAAAAATTTAATAAAACGTTAATATTTGGAATTTAAAAGACTTACATTTGGTTTTAAACATCCTTGAATAATTGTGGTGATAACTTTTCATACTGACCATTTATAATTAGTAAAATTTTTATTTTTTTTGCTTAAAATTGTTTTAATTATAATAATTATTAAAAACACAATGTTTTTCGCTTTCCTTTTGGGAAAATGCGCTATAAAAATATAGGAAATTAAAAGATTAAATTGGACGAAAAAAAAAGATAAATAATGAATTTATGGGTATCAAAAAATAGGAATTTGACAACATGTTATTTATTAGCCATTAATTTCCATTGTGATTAGGCTTAATGTCAGAGGAGACCCAAAATCCCTGAGAAACGAATGGCTTATGAAGATAATGGTCTTTATATTAAAACCTTTTAATTTCATTTTAAACATTTTTTTTTAATAAACCAAATATAATTAAAACAAATTATTAATTTTTTTACTGATAATTAATTTAGAAAAAAGGCTAGTGGGAAGATGATAGTTTCAATCAAATTTGAATGATAGAAATAAAACTCTAGATTAGGTTAAATATTTTCGAGATTTATATATTTGAATCAGATATTAGTATTCTTTTCAGACTTAACGAAGTCATAGAGATAGATATATCTAAAAAAAGCTGTGAGTGTTATTTATTGGCGAGGCCAAACATCCCATGGCCGCCGGAAATCAAACCCAGGATCTCCAGCGTTTCCTGGGCATAGGCGTGTCGCGTGCTGACCATTTCACCAGGCCACCGGACCCTACACCAATAAAACTCACTTCCCCTTATATGCAGTTGGCCTCGCCAATAAATAACACTCACAGCTTTGTTAGATCTAGATTATGGGTTTCAAATTATTTATTTACTAATTAAAGAAGATTCTTTAATTGTGATTATACTTCCGATGATGCCTTAAAAGTCGAAACTCGAGTTTAGTTTGAAACACTTAATCTAGAGTTTTATTTATATCAATCAAATTTGATTGATACTATCAATCCACTCTGATAATTGATCAGGTTTTAACAAGAGGTCCAGCTAGAAAGTTTAAATAATGGGAAGATCCATATCAAGATGAAAATACCTCTAAAGAAGTTCAATTAAAAAATATATAGTAACAAAAACTGAATTTAGTAATGCATGATATTATTCAACATTGCCAGGCATCAATTGTTCCAAGATTATGATTATATATGCCTAGTCCCAGGGCCATAGACAAAAAATATTTTCGGGGAGGGAATGTTGAACGAGCCGGACTTTTGACCCCACTGCAGCGCGCAGTGTTTAAAATTCTAGCCCTATTTCTTTATTATATTTTTTGAGATTTCGAGGTGGGGGTTGAGTAGGGAATGCCAAGCCTAGTCATTTTTTCTTCTTCAAAAAATTGACAAATTAAATTTGGACATATCTAATTAATTTCAAACCAATATTAAGCCATCTCTACTATTAGTATAATAAAAAGATCAAAATCTGATTTGAATCTGAATTATTTCATTAAGTAATTTATTATATTATTATTCTATGATGATAGTCTCGTAAAGTCTCTTGAAAAATATTATCAACCAGTTTGAATTATTTATTAGGTTAATAAATAAAGTTATTGAAAATGAATGGCGGTTCTAAAAATAAATAAGTTAAGACGAAGAGGGCCTCTTCTCTACTCCTATGATATCTCCCATCTTAATTATTCAGAATGATTTAGCTGAGGGATTCCGGAGATGGCCAATCCACATCCGCCTTTGCCCTCGTTAGTTGCTCTTGTACCGGATTCGAATGTGCCAGATCTCCAGGGGCGGGCCCACTCACATCTTTACGACCGATATATAGGTGTGGGTGAGATGCCGCCTGGGGCTATCGAAAAGGGATGGGGAAAAAATAGCAAAGTCAACGCCTTTCGGGACTGCCCAGCCCCTACGATATTCGTTCGTTCGCTTCTTTTATTTTTTCTTTTACGGAACGAGGAAATTCGGGTGAATATCCAAACCCGCCCTTTTTTAGAGCCTTTTCGAAGGGATCGAATCTAAATGCACAATTGGATGGATACCTCGTTTCTTTTCACCTCCATCAACACTTACTTAAATTGCGTCTTAACTCATTCGGTGATAATATTTTTTTTTTTATCCGAATGAATTTTCTTTATTAAAAAAATGTCATATTTTAAATATTCATTGTTTAAAATATGTAATTTGTAAAAATTATTAAAAGGACGACCTACTTACTGTGAAACTAAAAAAAAAAAAAATTTAATTAAATTTTAAATATTAAAAGAATAATAGAAGGATATCGATCAATGTCCATCAATTTAATAGCTATATATACTGAACTAGTTTATTTAAAAAAAAAAAATAATTTTTCATCTGACGATTCAATTTCCTAACATACATTGAGTTGAATTCAGCTCTTCGCAGCTCTTCAATTAACTACATCAAATCAAGAAACGAGATTAATTTGCGTACTAAACAATATGGAATTGATGAAGACCGAAGGAAATAGAGCTAATATAATGCTCACCCGACTATTGTTTGGATAATCATAAAAGAAATCTCCATAATGGAGATTAAAAAGGATTGAATAAAAATATTGTATAATCCAATTGTATGACTCCTCGTTTCGTATAGAAGGGGGCTTAGGGTTTGAGAAATTTTATATTAAAATATATTTAAATAAGCCCTTGGGCTTGGTGTAGTTGCTAGAGTGCTGACCTTATAAATCAAGGGTCGCGGGTTCGGATCCTAGGCAGTTCGATGATATTATTTAAGCCATTTGGATACCAAATTACGGTTATCGTAAGAGTCTTATATGGCCGAAAAGGCTGTGTTTATGTGTGTGTGTGTGTGTGAGTGTGAATGGGAAAAAAAGCGTGAGTGTTTTTATTAAAAGAAAAAAAATATTTAAATAAGGAATTAAATAAATAAATATTGTACCGGTATCTGTATAAAAAGGGATTTTAAAAAGAATAAAATAAATATTTGATAAAAAAAAATCTATTTATTTTAATAAAGTGAAAAATAAGTCTTTGTTTCTTCGCTTTCTAATTGTTTTCGCTTGTCAACCCCAGAAGGGTTCCGTTCTCTTGTACCCCCCCCCCTCTTTCTACAACCATAAAAACGGGAAAAAATAAAGCACATTCCAGTTCGAAACTTCAAAGGATAATATGAAATTAAAAATTTAAAAATGCAAAAAATATATACATGATTTCAAGGGTTAAAGAAATTTATTTTGGGATTTTTTTTAGAAAGCTTATTTGCTGCTTAAATAGTGCGGTTTAGATTAAGCCACATTAAAACCTTTTTTTTTAAGGGTCTGATAACAACAAGTTATGCTCTTATCTCAATGGTTGTCCCGAAATTTGTGAGAGAACAAAAAAAAGCATACTAAATAAACCGCCAGTGTCGGATATTAACTATTAATATTACTATTCATTTTTACTAATTAATTGTTTGGAAGCAAATTTGGAAAAAAAAGTGTGTAAAAAAAAAAAAATATCCAAAACATGAAAAAAAAGTTCAAAAATAATCTTTGCCCCAAATAGACTATAACCTAGTATAAACTTGTTTGTAAACTCAAAGACAATATAATAACTAGTTTTCCTATACAATAGAATGATTATTTGACACTTTAATCATTGATTTTCCTATTTTGCCTCGGATTCATTTTATAATTAATGAAAGTGAAAAGAAAAGGGCATCCAGCTAAAGTTCATCGATGCCGTCGAATAATTTTTAATCTAATCGATAAGGTAGACAAAGTTACTATTGAAAATCAAACAAATTTTGTATAATAAAAAAAAATCGGGTTCGCTCATTAGACATATAGTATCTATTTATTGGATACATTTTTAACTTTGCCCATCAACCGTACCAGGTAAAGTTAATGTAATCGTAAAAAAAATCAAAATTTTTCTGAAGCTGTCAAAATGCGTTTTGGGTCCCCTGAATCCATTTAAATAGTTTTTAGAATGATGTCTGTGTGTGTGTGTGTGTGTGTGTGTGTGTGTGTAAGCCTGTGGTAATTTTTTTCGTCATCGAAAACTCAAAAAGTGGGTGGGTAAAGTTGTGCGCTCTGTTTAGTCCGACCATTTATTTAAGATTTAAATATTGTGATTTTTTTACCTGTCTATTGGCCAAATGCTCAATGGGCGAGGCCATCAATTTAAAAAAATCATTGGAGGAATAATGAATTATTGAAAATGATTTTCTAGATTTCTCTATCAATAAAACTAAATTTTAAATTCAGTATTTAATATTTAATGAAAATTCTACGTCGGTTTTCTAACTACTGTATAAACGAGTGAATAATAATCAAATAAGTATAATAAAATATTTTATATTTAGACGAATATCCAAAAATAATTGCAAATTTCTCTTTTGACAAAATATATAATTTTAATGAATATAAATAATATAAGCACTGGATTAAAAAAGAAATGCCAAGATCCGCCATTTTTGAGTGTCTAATTAATAAGTACTTACGGATTAACTGACTAATTGAGTAGTAAATTCCTTACCTGAAACAAAGAAAAAAAGAAAATTAATATATTATAATAACATCTCAATGAAAAATTAAATATGTTTAAAATATTTAAATTTCATTGATAATCATAAAATTCCAACGTTCCCCTTTTTTAATTAAAATCGAAGTGATCTTCAATTGGAATATTAATATTTTATTAAAATTAAGGCGAGATGGGAAGCCTAAGAAAATGTTCTAATTAGAGAAAGGAAAAATAGAGCCAATGCATCAAGGGAGGCTGGGCTGCTCCTTAAAACAATCCACTTTTAATTAATTGCCCGGCGATTTATGGCTCTTTTTAAAGTCTTCAGTTAATTGTTAAATCCTTAGTATTTTATGTCTGCGCTTTATTTAAAAGGATTTATGGAAATCTATTTTTGGAGAGAATTTAATTTCAAATCTCTGTTATGCAGCCGGATTAGGGATCGCAAAAAAATGCCGTTTGAAAATATGTTATTACATATTAAGAAAATAGTAAGTTATAAATTATTTTAATAGCTTATTGATTTTCTTTTTAATTATGAGCTATGTCTTTGTGGCTGGAAGTATTAATATAATTGAGGCTAAGTCGGAAAAAAAACTTCAAGCCAAATGTATTTTATTAATGATGACAATGCTAACGTTTCGGCCTCTTTTCTAGAAGGACTTCCTTGCCTTTGAAGCCTAGACAAGGGGCATTAACTTTAGCCTGTTACGGCATTAATAAAATGCATTTGGCTGTCAAAACTCTTTTTATGCGAAGTAAAACTAAATTAGAAGAATAATTTTTTTTTTCATTTAAGGTCTTTTTCGGCATCGAAGGCCATTTAGACCCCGGCTCTATTTATTTCAAATGGATTAGTAGCCAAATAAATTTTTGTCGCATGAGTCGGAACCCTTGACCTCTAGCACAATAATAAAATATTAACATAAATTTGTATAAAATTATTTATTGAATTTTTATAAAAGGGCTTGGAAATCATTAACAAAAAATCCATTGATTCTGTTCAGATTAGTTCCAAATGATTGAATTGGTATAATTCTTTTAGCCTACCCAGAAATTTAGCAATATTAAAGAGATGACAAATTATTGCGCATTGTTTGGTTACAAAAATATACAACTCAAATTTTAGAAAATAATTAATTCCCAAGTACCCATTTAATGCGATGTGTTTCTCTATTTTTAAAGCTAAAATATAGTTAAGCGAAATTTATGAAACGCTAAAATACAAACGACCAGAGAGGATTTGTGTAGGCAATTTATTATTTTAATTGTCAATTTGTATTTTAACAAATTTGTTACTTTCCAAATATCTAACAAACCTTAATGTTGAGGAAAAAAAATTAGTATATTTTGAATCTATTATAAAAAAATGGTATCATAAAACTGAAATAATAATTTTGTTTATTGTTTGTATGAATGGTTTTAATTTTAATTTAAGCATGTTTTTCTGAGCTGTTTTTAGTAACCGCTTGTATTCCCGTATAATAATAATATTAATGATAATTCCTGTATAATGATAATCATGTAATAATAAACAAATGAATGAGTTAATAAAAAAAAAAACAAGAAAATGCCTGTTAGGGAAATATTTAAAATTTCTTTATTTACAAATAAATTAAAAAATATTTAAATTAGGGATGGCTTCCGGCAAGTATTCCACAAATAAAATAAAAAGGAAAATTAAAAAACCTGGTGTGACTGTCGCACAGCACACAACTTTCTCTTACCTTCGATAATCGAAAGTTATGTACTGTGCTTGTCCCATCAGATTTTTTATGTCGACATATATTTAGTTTCCGCCAATATATTAGAAGATGTCAAATTTATAAACATGGGGAAATATTTATATTTTGTTACCATGGCAACCATTTCTCCTATCTTTCCTATGAAGCACAAGATTAAAGTGTGCTTCAAACAATTTTGAGAGCAAAACGAGAATATACATTTTAAAGAGCATATAAAAAATAATTGATTTTGGAATTTTAATAAAATTCGTTGGAGCGAATTTTGAGTAATTCGAAAAAACTAAAAAAGTACAACAGTAAAGTACCATCAAGAGAAAAGATATTGGACAACCCCCTCAACGCCTCTACCTGAATTTAGAGCCTTTTGAGGTGCACGGTGCACCTGTTGCATCTGCCTAGTTGCGGCCCTGTATACATACCTCAAAAGGCTCTAAATTCAGGTAGATGTGAGGGGGTTGTCCAATATCTTTTCTCTTGATGGTACTAGTACTCCATAGCCGATTTTGTTTAAAAGCTTCGTGTCACGTCCTAGGAGAGTGCCTAATTTAAATATAAAATTTCAACCTCGTAGCTCTTTTCATTCTTGAGATATTCTGTTTACAGACACACACAGACAGACCATGTTGCAAAAACTACTTTAGTGTATATCCATCAAAATCTCGACATCGAATTTTTGACATGAACCAATACTTTACTTTCTCTCTTATATATATATATACTTATATAGGTAAGAGAAAGTAAAAATTATTAATTTGCTTTGTTGATTTATCTGACTTGAGAAATGTACAATAGAAAAGGTTGCCAAAATCCCTCCTATTCTAAAAAAAAAATCCGGCCTTCGAGATGCAAATTGTCAAGATTTAATATTCGATAAATTTTGCCATCACTGATCCATTGGATCGCATGCCAAACGTCAAAGTCATTGTTTACAACGGCGAGTAAAAAAAAATAAAATAAAATAAAAAAAAAAAGAGAGAATATTCAAAATTTTTTCTCCAATTATGTCATTTTTGTTTATTTTTTTGTTGTCATATGAAAAAAAAAAAATATTTCAGAATGTAACTGACAAATACATATTTTTTTAAATTTTTATTAATAATAACATCACTTTGAACTCTTATTTAGATATTTGTTTCCAAATCTTGGTCCATTATTTTCCTTCATTCTTTCTTTATCAAAAAAAAAAAAACTAATCCATTTATAGGGGTTATTAGGGGTTCAGAGCAACCAAGTCCACTTTTTAAAGGGAAAAATAAGAAAATTGTTTATTTTGGTCCACTTTGGCTTTGAACCACTTGGACAATATTTTTGACTAATAATTTGTTTGAAATCACCTCGCTTGTGTCTGCATATCGTAAAGTTTATCGTATGGGAATTCTTTTATTTTTTTAATTGAAATCTAAAAAAAATGAAAGGTACACGTTGCACGTTCTAAACATTATTTTTGCTTTTACTTTTTTTTTTATTATGCAAACAGTCATGCCTATTTCTATTTATATTTTGTACAAATCGAAACCGAGGATTTTATTTAAATTCTCCCATCAGTCTGATATAAATTTCTAGAAAGACTATATTTATATGCATAAAAGAATAGATTTAGTTGAATGTTAAATTTTATTTCTGATCTATGCATATAATGGGCGTCAAGGGTGAGGGAAGAGGGTGCAGAATCGGGGATGTTTTGGGGGGAAAATATATTCGCAATGCTCCGGCTGATAAGACCTCGGCGCCTGTAATTATAGACTGGGGCTATCTTCCGTAGGCCGGACTGGGCTATAAATAACCAACGAATAAGCCAGGCCCATCGCTTTTATGGGCAGGGCCTAAAACAAAACAAAAAAAAAATATATAAACATATCACGAATCCTGAAAAAATCCCGATATGGGAAAATGTTGCTTTGTTACAACTCAAGAAGCCTTTAGAGAAAAAAAAGTCGTGGCTTTTAAAAGGGTTTTTATAGTCTTCTCGATTAAGTGAAATTGTTCTATAGTGAGGGCGTATTAATATGTAGAATTTATCAATGAACTAAAGATAAATAAATTTCCAAAAGAATTTTTTTATCAACCAACTCCATTTTTGTCTGTTGGTCGAAAAAAATTTTAATTTCACATTTTTTTATATGTAGAATAAAAAAAGTAGTTTAGTAAAAGTGGCTTTTGTTGAATAAAATAGTTTTTGAGATATTCATTTCTAATTTTTTTTTTTTTTTTTTTTTTCAATTAATAAGATATTAATATATTTATTAAAATATTCAAAATTCAAAAATTGCTCAGGGGCCCACATCTTATGGGTACGTGGCGACCACAAGCTGCTCTAGCTAGGACTGGCAGTACTTTTTTTCTTTGCATGTCAGTCTCTTTCCTTCTATATTTTCAACTGGCGTAGACGGTGCGACGGGCCGGCCTGTTCTATTCCTTCCCGGTCGAAAAAAAACCCCAGCCCCTCGGCCAACCCCGTAATGCGGGAATAATAAGGGCGAGGATAGAAGAAGAAGATTCAAAATTCAATAAAATGATATGAGCAAATAGAAATAAAATAATTTTAACAAAAAATTAAGTATATCATTTCTTAAGCGGAAATAAACGACCAATGTACGTTTATTTGTTTGTTTATATGTAAGCATATAATTTCTCGAAAACGGTTCTAACGATATATCGTTTTAACAATTTAAAAACATACTATTTTAGGGTCGAATATTTAAATTACACTAGGTCTTGTCTTTGGGGAAATTCGAGTACTAGTACATGTACTTTACTGATGTACTTTTTTAGTTTTTTCCAATTTTCTAAATATTCCTTTTGATGATTTCTTTTAAATTTTAAATAGGCCTATATACTATTTCCGGTAAAGAAAACAAATTAGGCTTGGTCTACTTTTTGAAAGACTTCAAGTACTAGTGCTTTACTGATATACTTTTTCCAATTTTCTCAAAAACTTGCTCTGATTTATTTTCAATTTTAAGTACCAATATGAAATTAAGCTAGGTTTTGTCTTTGGAAAACTTCGAGTATTAGAAGTTTACTGAATTATAATACTTTTTTAGTTTTTTCTCCAGCTCGGTCATTCTTCTTAAGCAGAAATTTTGCTTCGACCTAAACGTATATAAGAGGACGCCATTAATTATAGTAGCAAAAAGTTCATTTGTTTTTGAAGAACCTAAATTCTATTCAATATACTAAAATTTTAAGAATTTGTTGTGGTATATGGTATGGAATGTGGAATATGGGTTGGGAATGGCTTTCTGTTATTAAAACTTGGCTTTCGTTTTAAACTTTAAAATAACGTCCAGAAGCTACCCGATTTAAGATTGAGCGACATATATACAAATAGTTTTATATTAGAGTATAGATGCCTATTATTCGTGTTCTCTCTTTATTTATTTCCATCTGCGGGGTCGGCTTTAGAAATTAAAATAATAAATCGGTCCCACCCATAAACTAATGGCATAAAAGAGAACTTCTTCATTGTTTAGTATTCTAATTGCAATCAAGGCTAGTCAAATTAGGAAGACATTTTAATAAAAAAAAAAAAATCAATATGCCATAAAGTGGAAAAATTAAATTTCCTTATTAAAATAATAAACTCATTAAGCTTTTAATAATTTAAATACGTTCGTGTATGTTGCAATATCTAAAGTTATTTGCTGCAGGAAGTGAAATTTCCAGTCTAAATAGGGAACATTACTTTAATATATTATTATTATTGATTATGATTTTACATATACAGAACGTACGGTACAACTACGTAATTGATCACACGATCAGTTTGCATATTTATTTGCTGAATTGAATTGAAAATTCATTATCATTAATAAAAGCAAGTATCAATCAGAAATTTCTAATTGATATTCCAAATCAATTTTCATTTTCATCATTGAATAGAATAAAGAATTTTAAAAATTGAAAAAGCCCCAATGTGTGATATCCAGGGATAGCAAGTTTTCAAAATTAGCTAGGTCTTGATAATATTGTTGCAGGGGTTATTGGGAGGTGTGTTCTGAACGAGGTGAGGGGATGCTCGAGTGAAATATTGAGCTCTTGCCAATGTTAGCTCGCTTTATATAGATAGGTGTTGATTTTTCCACGTCCCGTTGAGCCCCCCCGGGCGCTTTTTCTCTTTGTAAATGAAACGAACGCTCGTTGGTCGTGTTGAAACAACCCGGTGGCAAAAAAAAAAAAAAACCCTTTTTGCTACCACCCACTCCTCTCTGGCATTCAGCCACTTTCTGATCGGAAAACGAAAAACGTGAAAAAGTTTCACACGATCGAGCCAAATGCAAAGACGGGAGTAACAAAAATGTCAACGATCCGATATAACAACTTGATCTTATCTTAATAAAAAAATATTCTCATTTACAAGATCTAGAGAGAGAGAGAGAGAGAGAGAGAGAAAAAAAAAAAAACTAAAATAACAAAGATGATATATTCGGAAGATAAAAATCTATTACTAGGAATAAAGTTGACGAATGTTAAAAAAAAAAGTAAATCTATTTTCGAGGTTATCTAAACATCGCAATTTATCATGCCTCGGCAAATTTTTTACCAAAAAATAGTTTGTCTTTCCACATATTGACAATACGTAATAAATGAATATAATTTTTACAATTGCCTGAAGGTAGGCAACCCAAATAACCAACTCTCTAATGGATTTGTTAAATTTATCTCTCTAGAAATATCAATTAATCGAAAAAATCATTATAATTGCATATTTTCATTAAGAAAACTCGAAATAAATTCCAACATATAGAGGACTTATTTAAAAAATCATTGTGCGGTTTTATGAAACCACGATGCAAGTGAAACTTTTTTTTCGAGCCGTAGGCGTTTAACTGAAAATTTTCAGAAAATTATTCAATTAAGGGTATTAAAATTGCGTCCCTTTTAATCTTAACTTAATAATTGGAAAATGGGAATGATAATGGGAAATCAATAGACGCATGTTAAAAACTGAGAACAATATTTATTTAGTAATTGAAGATTTGAATCATTTTAAATAATTTTAAAAATTATATTTTATCAATTTAAAAATTGAATAATTAAATCTCACAATTATTTTTGTATAATTCGTCATATATATTAAATTTCAACTTTCCTATTTTTGATGACATGGCCTGTAACGCGACATGCTGATAAAAGAACTAAACAATTTGAGGCCATCAAATAAAAGTCCCACTTGAAAAAAATAAAAAAAGTGGTGTATGTACTTATGTACACGCGTAAGAAGTTATACTTCTTTGGAGTATGAAAAAAATTTAAAATAATAAAAATGCTGTAATGATCGAAGATAAATATTAAAATCAAACAACAATCAAAAACAAAAATTGTATTAAAGTAACAAGTGACTAGTTCTTCTTCTTTCAATATTAGCTCTTTGTTTCTCGGTCTTCCATTGGTTCTTTTTATTTTATTTTCAAACAAAGAGCGCCAGAGAGCGCTGGTGTTCTTTCTATTTTATTTTTTAAACAAAATACATTTTGGTCACTTTAGATAAAAAAATATTATTAAATTATTAATTAATAAATTTAATTAATAATTTAATTTTTGGATTTGAAAATAAAAACACGTTTTGTCAAATATAACTTCATCATATCGTTTTCACAAATTTTGGGGCTAACTTCATCATGTCGTTTTTATTATACAAATTCTGGGGCTAACTTCATCATGTCGTTTTCACAAATTCACTCTCATCAAAACGCGCCAAAAGAAGTATAACTTCAAAAAAATTTTGGTATGTTTTAAAATTTTTATGTAAAAAACAGCTTCTTCTATTTATAATTTAGTAATAGTAAGATAGAAACGATCTCTCTTTTCGATTCTATTGGATTTACTTGTAATAGGTGAAAATGGAAAAAGAAAGCTTCGTCCCTAGCTCTAATGCAGATTTCAATTCAATTCAATTTTCGAAAGGTTTTAAAATTATTCAATCCATAGTTTTTGAAAGTAAAAATATATATATACATATATACTATATAACAGACGAAAAATTCTTCTTGGATAGAGAAAAAAAAAAACTTTTTATTACATTTCCTTTAGAAAAGAGGTGCAAAGTCTATTCTTTTTAAAACGTCTAAAATATGTTAATTATTTGAAAAAAGAAAAAAAATATAGCGGAGAGGAACTTGATTGAGTATTCATGAACAAGAATAAAAAAAAATAGTAAAATTTGATTAATTTAAGAAAATGGTAAAATTTTAATCATAAAATGGTGAAAAAAATAAAAGGAAACGGAATGAAATAGAAGATGTAAAAAAAAAGTAGAATGGGAATAAAAATTGAATATAAAATAAATGAATTATTTATTTATTAAATTTCTATTTGGAATGAAAAGTCAATGATTAATAAATATTATTATTAATAAAAAAAGAGTAAAAATGAATCTAAAACGAAGTTTTTTAATTTATTCTTATTTGACTGGCCAAATAGAGCGCAGTTCCAATCTTCATCTCTCTCTCTCTCTCTCTCTCTCTCTCCCCAGAATGTCAATATTTGTAGTTGTGCAAACTGCAATTAAAGCAAACATTTGGCAAAGTATTAGTAATTTAAATAAATCTATGCACGACTATATAAAATTTTACTAAATGTTCAAAGGTTGAGAAACGCTAATGAGGGTTCTATAAATCATGTGAAAACTTGGCAAGGAAAAATTCTGAAATTCCTCTCTCTCTCTCTCTCTCTCCCTCTCTCACGAGACCTAATGTAGATGTTGTGGAATTTAAAATTCTCCCCTTTTTCAATGAATTGAATTTCTAAAAAATTTCTTTCTTTGAGTTTCAACTTTGATTTTTCTTGATCTATGTCATTCACAGACATACATGGCGTTTAAATAAAATTACTAAAGTTGAGATGTAAACAAATTTGGAAAAAAAAAAAACGTGAAAACGTGAAATTTTTTTTGAAGTGAAACTTTTTACATAGAGTTACGAAACGGTGCATTCTACTTCACTCAGGTGGAAGATAGAGTTCTCAGATGCGCGTAGAAATTATCTTCCGCAATAATGTTATTCCTGAACAACAAAAAAGCGGGTATAGACTCAACACATTTTGGTAAGATTTTTTTTTGTGGATTTTTTGATCTTTCATTGATTTCTCTTTGACAATGGCAAAAAAAGGAAGGATTTTTTTGTGTGGATTTTTTGATTTTTCATTGATTGATTGATTTTATTTATATTAATGTTTTTGTATTAATGTTATTTATATGTACTCCTTTATGTTGGCAATGGCCATTGGCCGCCGAAAATATTAAAAAAAAATCAGATGCAGACAGACTTTTTTTTTAGTAAATTTTTCCACGATTTCGGTTCATATTACTAAAATCCGGACATTTTTCAGTACCGGACGCGTTTTCAAATCCGGACACCCTACCTATACTTCAAAAATGTTAAAGATGGCCTAAATTAGGATTAATTTCTTGACCTTTTTCCTATCGTGAATGTGAATTTTGACAAGTTTTAGGCCTACTTGTCTGGTGTTTAGCATGTGCCGGAATACTACTATTTTTTTCACGGATTATATTATGATAATTAAACCCTATCCTTCTTTTTCTTTATTAATATGTAGTCAATATAAATTACATTCGTTTGAAGGGACCAAGAGGTGAGATCTCCACCTCTACGTTAGAGCCCAGAAGCTCAACATTTTTGTAATATTTCTTCTTCAAATTTATATGATCATTTTTTTTAATTATGATTTATATTCACATTTTTTTTACACATAGCCTATATTTTTTTTATTAATAAAAATGTTAAAAGAACGTGCAAGCATGATAAATAATAAAATTTGTTTCAAGTTTATTATGTTATTAAGACAAGGAATTTTATGAAGTCGTAGGAGGGGAGAAAGAAAAAAATTCCGTACTCGTATTCATAATTATCTTTATGGCTTGTATTTGTATCAATTATTCAAATGTCACGCAAATAGACCCATTCGTATGAATGATGTGGGTGGAAACAAATATCAAGAGATGAGAAAGGAGAAGGGAAAGAGAGAGAATCTCATATCACTTCCATCCTCCTTCACTTCCGGGATGAATCGGCCCAAACGACAGTTGGCGAATAAGTTTTGTATTTTAATTAAGCCCTCTAATCGTGCCAACCATCTCTATAGGGAGGAATTAATCCCGAGGGACTCTAGGAGCCATATTCGGCATATCGAAAGCCAAAAGTTTTTTTTCTTTTTTTTTTCCTGATCCTTTAACCAACGGCCGCTTAAATTGCAGATAGCGAGGGTCGTCAGTCCTGGATGATCTCTGTCGGAAATTAAAGATCCTTGTCACCGACGTCTTCCCAGTGTTTACCCTTGCCACATAAATTCAACAACTATCTCTCACTTAGGCTAGTACTGTTGCATAGAAGAGAGGAAAAAAAAAATAAATAAACGAGAGACGAGATGAGATTTAGCGGTAACTTGGAAACAAATAACGCTACAAAAAGTGAACGACGTCATTTGTTTTGATTGAATAAAAATAAATTCAATGGAGTAAAAGTTACGATATAGCGCTATGCATAAAATGAAATACAAAATCTAACAAGCTCTAGGGGATTGAATTAAGCGTGTTGGAAATAAAGATTTCTTTGTCTATAGATAAGGAAAATTGAAAAATATAATCATGAACAAAAAAAAAATATATTTTGGAATGTGTTATATGAAAAAAAGGGGAAAGAAAACAAAGAATAAATTTTATTGTTTAATTTTAAATTTTTTACATTTGTTATCTTTGTTCTCTAAATTCAGGAAATTTAATTAAGCTTATAATATTAACCCATTTCCTGTATAATAATTATTTAGTATGTAATATGAATACAGTTTGCTATATACCAGTTATACATAATACTAAATTAATATAGTCGTATCTCGTATAAATTATACTCAGAAATGTTATTTGAAAATGAATTTGAATCTAATAAAAATTAGTATTAAGGCGGCTACACACGTAACTGGCACACTTGACAAGCATGAATGTGCAATCTTTTTGTACCAGCATGCACAAATTCCTTTCGGCATCACACGGCACAAGCATGCATGTGCAAGAAATGGCGAAAATTAACCTAAAAATGTCAAACTCGGAAGGTTATTTATTCGAAGATAACAAGAAATATATTTAAATTGAAAATTTAAATGAATTAATATACGTATATTAACACAGGGTAAATAATGTACAGTGAGGGACAATATTAAGTCCCACCCATGCGTTTTCTCCTTGTGATTATTTCATTGTTTTTATAAAAGAAAATGGAAATTTTCTAGTTTGAAAGTTTCTATTAAAAAATATATAATATTTATTTAAAAACAATGAAATAATCACAAGGAGAAAACGCCTGGGTGGGACTTAATATTGTCCCTCACTGTACAAAAAGATTGCACGTGTTTGCTTGTCAAGTTTGCATTTACGTGTATAGCTGCTCGCTTTAGGCAACCAGCGTTAAAGATCAGATCTTCTTTGGGTCTCTTTCAGGCGCTAGAGCCTAATTATTCTATTAATCTAAACTCCCAATAAAGAAGGGGGGGCTGGCAAAGGAATAGAGCAACAATTACCGCAATTTTTGCTATTAAGCGATGCCTAGCGCGACGAAACCTCGGATGGGGAGCCCAAGGAATCAACATGTTGAATGTCCCAGGGTAATCACTGGTAACCACCGTTTTTATAATAATAATTTAAAATATATATAAATTAAAACCCGAATGGCCTCTGCAGTCGGAAAGAGCAATTAAAAAAAAGCCAATAGTAATTTTATTTGTCATTTATTTTTTGGACTGACCTAAAATGATTTCTTTTAAAGAGACGAATCAAAAAAGATTTTATTTTTTCAAAAAAAAGTCTCTGATGAATAGATGGATTATTTATTATAGACGAACTAAAAATAGAGGAACCTTGAAAAATTTGCTCTTACTCTAGGAGAGATTAATTGAATTTACCTTATATTCCACGTCTCTTTCGATATATTCAATATAATAGAAAATATATAAATACTAGCCACAATGCCTAACTTTGGCCAAAGCCTGTTCTCTGAAACTGAACGCACTATTTTATTTATTAACACTTAACCCTATTGTTATCTGGTTTTTAATACATATCATACTCTTAAATTTATTAGTAATATACAAACAGACACATAATTAAAATTATATTTCGACGTGAAAGCCCAAAATTGATATATTACCTAGTTTGAGTTAAATATAATCGAGGTGTTTAAAATTCGATACCACCATTCGATTGCCACACGACAAAATTTTTTTTTTTTTATTAGAAATAATTTGAAAGATAACAGACAGAGAAAAAAACTGGAATTGCAAATCAGAACTAAGTATAGAAACAAAAGTTTTCAAATTAAAAAAATTATATCAAAATTTATTTTTAATTTTGCTATTTAGGAAACAAGATCAGAGACTAAATTTAGTCTTTTGAATAAAAATTCAAATCTAGATTATCATAAAATTTCAATTAACAAAAAAACAAAAGTTAAAAAAAAAAATTGTAGTTATTTATATATTTTTATTTTATAAAACCAGGAATAAAAAGATGAATCACCGAGCATTTGTTAGCAGGTGAATTATGGACATCACAAGCAAGTGTCATCTTTTTTTCTCCTAAACATACATAGATACAGTCAGCGTGACAGACACCTTGCTTTCGAAATAAACTTCCCCTTCATATCTGAGAATTATTCATCTTAAGCCTTTTGGCACTAGAAAGCTCAGACCATTGTTTTGCTAACATTTTTAAATTATGACCTAAAAATAATAAACTGCCGGAAGGTTTATGAGTAAATATCATTTTTTTTCTCTCTCTCTCTCCCTCTCTCTTTCTTTCTTAAAAATATTTTTAGCAAGTGAGAAATGGACTATTTTTCGGTTAATGAATTAAAATAAACAAAATTTAAAAGAAGATTAATTTTTATTATCCTAGATTTAATTTTTAATTTTTCTAGGAGCATATAGAGGATTCTTAATACGGTATTTTTTATAAATTAAAAGAATTTAGAATCGACAGGTGTCATTTAACAATTTTTTTTTTATGAATTTTTAATTAAGACCAAATAGGCTCTGTCAATTAATTAAAACAAATTTTTTCTCTGTGACCGAAAGAGAATCACAAACCCTTAGCCCGAGTAAAAATGATCGAGGGATCCACAAGACCGCAGCAGATCTGCATTGTGAACCTTTAGCGACACACAGGGATACACACGCCCGCACCAGGGACACACAGATCGAAAGTGGCCAGAAGAAAAAATGTGTGTCCCTGGTGCGGACGTGTGTATCCCGTGTCTATCCCTGTGTGTCCCTAAAGGTTCACTATACAGAACTGCTGTGGGCGTGAATTTTCAATCATTTTTCATATACTTTCATGGTTTAATTTCAATATACCCAGGATATGAAATAAAATTAATATAAAAGTTTATGAACAAATTACCAACTTTTAAACTTATCTTTTTCTTTGTGTGCCGCCAAATTTTGAAATCGTTAAAAGTGTACCACGACAAGTTGAGAATCACTGGTCTAAACATTCTCAAATAACTCGACTACCTCAAGGAATTTTTATTAATATTATTTTATAATTATTTTAAGGAAACTTAAAATTATTCTTTTAAAATTTATTTCACAAATCTAAATTTATTAAATTCTGGTTTGAAATTCGCGCTCTAAACTATTTAAATATTTACGAAGTATATTACAATCATACTAATTAAATAATTTTTATAAAGTAATTCAACTAAATAGCTATAAAAATTCAAATTCAAATTAACAATTTTTACCAAAATAATTAATTTTAAGATATACAAGAAATTTGTTAGGTTGGCTACAAATTGAATTTTCTCATATACCCAATATGAATAAAACATAAACAGTTTATGAAACAGAGTTCCTATACTTGTATAGGAAGTTTTCTGGAAAATTTTTAACAGTGTATCCCTCGATCATTTTTAATCATTTTTACTCGGGAGATCATAAAGCAAGAGCAAAAATCTTTAGACCTTCTGGTTGTACTATTGGTTAAAACTATTATTTTAGGAAAATAAGTAGCTTTAATTAATACGTAAAATTTGGTGAAGGGGGGGCCTCCCTTCACTAGGTCGTTTTGCTAAAAAAGCTAAGTTGCCCTGATTATATCAATTGATATTCAAGTAATTTAAATAAATTTTCATCAGACTGTAGATAAAAATAAAAAAATATATAATTCACGCTTTTATTAAAACCTTATTATTATTTTTTTTAATTTGGAAAAACTCACAAGAAACATTAACCCCTAGTGTATCGGGCACGAAAGGCACGCACCAATCCCCATTACCGTTATTGAGCCAAATGACCAACAGCCCCTGTTCCTATTTTGTGTGTGAGAGGCGCTTCACCTCTCTACTCTCTCGCGGTGATTCTTTGTAAAATTTTTACTTTAATCTAAATAATTTATTTCATAATGGCAAAGCCATGTGCTTCGCATTCCTATTGAATTTTATATTCATTTCAATTTTTCAAAGAATCACTCTGATCCATTTAAATTTAGCTGAAAAATATATTAATTTATTTATCGATTACAAGTATGAACAAGAGAATTGGAGAAATCAAATGTCATTTTCCCTGATCTAATTAAAAAGTGCTATTTAATGGCTAGGAAAAATATTTCTATTTTAATTTCTCCCTCGCTAGCAATGATTAATTAAAAACCATCGACATTTTAACGAATCTGGATAGTGTGCGAATGTATAGTGAGAAATCCTTTATTGGTTTTAAAAAAAGAATGGAATTTTAATAAAAAGAAAAATTTTTTCTTTCAAGCTCTTAGACATAGACAAATCTATGTATAGGCCTATATTTTACTTATTCAAATTTATTTTATTTGTTTCTATTATCGGTCATCACGGAAAAGGAACCATAGGTCATCTACCTCTGTTCTGATAGAAATTTTAAAAATTGCTCTTATTATTTTTAAAATCCGTGGCTTTTTTTTTTTTAATTCCACTAATTCGAATAATTTTTTTTTCAAGTTTGAATAACAAACAAATATCCTGAAATGAAAATTAAATTTTTTTCAGGATATCCATTCAACATTTATGGAAAGACACATACACTCGCTATCACACAAGGTTTCCGCCTATTTCCACCCAACCAGTTTCTTCAAACAGTGATTTTAATCAACATTTTATTTCTAAAAAAATTATTTCAAACAAATAAAAATTTTTATTACTTTTTTTTTATGTAATAAAAACTAACCATTAAAAATTTCCGCAACAAACAGCTAATTTCTATGTTATAATTAAAATTGATGGAATTAAAATAATATTTGAATTCGAAACGAGAGATAGCATTTGGCAAATGTGCAAATGGACAACAAAAACAATACCGATAGGATGCTGCTGATGATGATGATGATCACCATTCTGATGCTGATGATGGAACAAGCAAAAAATAAATAAATCTATGCAAAACAATAGATGAATTGCATTCTCTTGGAATGGCCCGGAGCGGATAAACAAGAGCCAAAGGCCGAAGCGGGGGCGGAGCCCCCTTTTACACGCGACCCTTGCCAAAAATGGATGTGCGCGTGCCAAAATTAAATCAAACCCGAATAAACTTCATCCCATTCCAGTCGCCACAAACAGTTTTCAGAGCCTCTCACCTCCAAGTAGCAACAGGCTCCCCCCACCTCTCATCTCATCTCACTCTGAAATTAATAAGGGGATTTGAAAAAATAAATCATATAATTCTTATTCTGATTTTAAATGAAATAAATAAGAATAGATATTTTCCATTAATTATTATTATAATAGCTATTATTTTTACTTTAACTATTATATTAATTATTAATAACTACTAGGGGTTGCAATATCTGAAGTTTCCGATCTGGTAAAAAGTTATTCCAGTTTTTACAAAGAATTGACTAAACAACAAAATTATTTTCTGGCATCAAAAATTATCAGTTATTATCAGTTTTCGCTACAAATTATTTATTAAGTTCGTTGTTTTATATTAATCTAAAATTTAAAATAGGCTTAAAATAGGCGCAACCTGGATCTTTTTACTTTCTCTTACCTATATATGTAATAGGCTATAAAGGGTATGTAGATAGAAAGTATTAAATTCATGCCAATAATTCGATTTCGTGATTTTGATTTTCAAGTCCAAAAAAGTCCTGCAAAATCGTGGTGGTATTTGTATGTGAACAAAACATCTCAAGAACGAAAAGACCTAGGATGTTAAAATTTTATATTTAAGTTAGGTACCTCCATGGCACGTAACTCGAAGTTTTTGAACAAAATCGGTCAAAGAATACTAGTACTTTACTGATATACTTTTTCAGTTTTTTTTTTTTCAATTTTCTCAAAATTGTGAAAATTTTTGAATAAATTTATAAATCAATTATTTTTTAGGCATTTAAAACGCATATTCTCATTTTGCCCTCAATTTTTTGAAGCACACTTTACCCTTGAACTTAAATTTAGCAATATTAGCAAAATATAAAATATAAATATTTTCTTTGAGAAAGAAAAACGCTAAATTTTCAGCAATTTTTTATTACTTTAGAAGGTAATATTTCGGAGATCTATCGGCACTCCCTCTTCAGTGGATTTCACCTCATTCACCACGTATGCCCCTTCCAAGCGTTTCAATTGTAAGGGGCATACATGGTGAAATCCACTGAAGAAGGAGTGCCGATAGGTTTCCGAAATATTTGGAAATATTGCCCTGTAAACGAATAAAAAATTGTAGAAAATTTAGCGTTTTTCTTTCTCAAATAAAACAACTTCAGCAACACCACTTAAGGACAATAAATATTTTCCCTTGATTATAAATTTTCCATCTTGAATTCTAATGTACTATTAATAAATTTATATGTCGACTTCGGTTAAGTTCCTATTTAGGAATAAACTTACCAGAAAAAGAGCACCTATTGACTTTTAATTGCACCTATATGTTTATTATCATTACCACCTAAGAGAATTCAATATCTATTTAATATCGTAAAATTTAATGCAAAAAATATTAAAAAGGTTTTAGTTAAAAAAAAAAATAGCTATAAAACGTCCGTTCTATCATGAATGGGGTAGACAATGTAATCTTTGATCGAGGAAATTCAAAAATTTGTACAAATAGCAATCGCTATCGATACTTCACTATTACAATAGAATAAATATTTTCCTTTTTTTCAGTTAATGAGTTGTAAATTTATTGCCCCGGTTAATGGAGCCGCGTTTGTTTTACTCGTTTCATTAATCGACCTAAAAGTTCACTCAGGAGAATTAATTGTGAATTAAATTCCGAAAGCGAAAAGAACTTGAGATATAAATTAATTGTTTATTACTTTTCATTAAGCAAGATAAAGATATAAATAAAATTAAAACTAAAATGCTATCTTTTGAACAATCTTTATCCTTTCTCTCTCTTCTTTTTACAAATAGGCCATTTAGAGTACAATCAATTTCTTGGCTAATTAGCGAAATAAAATCACCATCTTAATTTGTTAGGGATAGAAGCTCAAATACTAATCTCAAGTAATATAAAAAAAATTTAATGCCAAAAAGAGATATAGAAATAGATTTCTCATATTTGTTGGCTAGGACATAAAAATTTTTAATAATAAATGTTCTAAGACAATTGAATCTTTCTAAACTATCATGAGGTAAAACTGTTAAATTTCATGGAGTTACTTAAAAACCTCTTTGATCTGAAATTTTATTTTTATTCTCCAAAGTTAAAATTAATATCAAAACATTATGAGAGATTGAAAACTAGAAAATTAATTATTTAGAACCAAGCTCTTTTACGCGGCTTACAGTAGGGTGAATTGGCAGGATTCGTCACGTAACGTAATAAAAATGCGTTACAGCACCCGAGCGTCTGCGGAGAAATGCGAGGCTAGCCGAAGCCCTGGCGAGGCCACGCCTACCCCCACCGGCTCTAGAGCATTCTCTTTCTATGTCTGGCTTGTTTTAAAAATAAATAATTCTTTTTTTTTTAAATAATATTCATATTAAATTATATTCGGAGTTGAAGAAAAGCCGTGAGGAACTTCGGGGTTCCCCGACTCTACACGTTTGCTTTTTTATATACATATAATTGCGGAGTGTTCACTCTCTTTGATCATCATTCCGTTGAAATTCGAAATGAAATTTTGCGCCCTAATAAAAAAATATTTGGGACGCCAAATCTCCAAATCAGTCGGGAGAGGGTAATTTTTTTTTTTATTATTAATCTGAACAAAGAGAATAGAAAATAAAATTATATTATTAATTACATATATTTAACATTTTGATATATTTTCTAAATTAAACAATTTTTCTTCCTTTTCTATTTACTCTCACCATTAAAACGTTATATTTTCTTTATCAAAGAATATTCCATGGATTTTTTTTTATTTTAACTTTATTATTACTTTATAAATGAATATCATGCGAAATTAAATTAAATAAATCAAATAGAAATAAATGGATGAAGCTTTTTATCAAAAGCACGAGCAACAGAGAGAGAGAGAGAGAGAAGGGGATCTGGAGGGTCCGAGTCTAAGAAAATTGCACGAACAGCAGCAGAGAGATGCGTGGGTGGGACGTGGCTTATGGGGGACTCAAGAGAAGGAAAGGGGGAGGGGCCTCATTAAAGAGGAGCCCCCCCCGGGTTTCCCGGCTGTCGTTAACGAGTCGTCAGTGAGATATGGCTGAGGATGGGACTTTAATTTCACACCGCCATCCGTCACAAGTTACCCCCACTCGAGTGGAGCTCATATGTTCACTTATGGGGCTCTTCTTTGCACGATTTACACCCTCATAAAATATCATCACTATTTCACTAAGAGGGGAAGAAAAAAATACATCTATTAGAGGAACTATTAATTAAGTAAAATACAAAAACAAATGGATGTCGAGTGTTTAATTCATAAAAATATTTCTATCCGGTTTTTAATTTTTTATTGTACACTTAAAAATTTTCAAGGGATAGGCCTATTCATATGGACCCTGTTATGCAATGGTGTGTCAAAGACCAAAAAATTCAAAATTGAGTTAAGCACGGAATATTGTTTCAAATGCTTTAATTAATAGTATTTTTTATGAAATATGTCCTAAAAAAATTTATATTTAATGTAAAAGCATAAAATTATTTTTACAATATTTCAATGCAGGATTTTCATTTTGCAAAAATGATTTATGTTCCTTTTGTACGACATCTTTACCATCTCGACTGTTGAGAATATCATACTTTCTTAAGCTACTTAAATTTGATTCATATTTTTTTTACTTAATAAACTAGTTTATGAATTTGATTTCCTAAACTGGGTATATTAAAATTCAAGCACAACAGTATATAAAAATTCATATTTATTCTCCCAAGAAACATTTTATTTGTTAAACAAAAGTTATAGAAATTTAATTTCCATTGAAAAGTCCATAAGACTTGAATTTTTACTATGTAAGAATGTAAGGTTTTTATTATTATTATTCCCTTTTCGGCGTCCCCAGAAAAACCGCACGTGTGGCCACCGCACACACCTTAGGCCGGCCCAGTTACTGAAGTATTTTTTCAGTTTTTTTTTCCAATTTCTCAAAATTCTCTCTAACGATTTTGATTAAAATTCATAAATCAATTATTTTTTAAAAATATTTTTGAAAAAATTACTAATCAATAATTCTTTTAATTTAATTGTTTAATTTCGGTGGCGCCAGTGGCACAAAAATGATTTTTCTCTGGGAAGGGTTATGTTTTTTAGGTGGTGCAATCAGGGTAGTTAAGCTCTCTTTTCTGATTTAGTTACTCACCTCCAAATTCCTAAAATGCTTTTGAAACTAATTTTAAATTGTTTAATTTTGTCTACTAAACTGATTAATACTTTTCTAACAAAAATAAATTTTTTAATATTTTTGCCCTTCTCTGAAATATTTAATTAATTTATACCCACGTAAGCAAAACTCACGAGTTATATAAAATCCCTTAGAGGGGAGAGAAAAAAAAAATTATTATCCCGCATTGGTCATGCGAAAAGCACACGTGTAGGTTAAATGACTGGACTCATAATAAAGAAAAATGTCTGTTTCTTTGTCGTTTATGTTCTGGTTATTTATTTCTGACAAGGAATGCTTATCATTAGGCTAATGTAGCCGACATGGCACGAGAATTGATTCCCAGAGACCGTTTTCCACAAAGTCATATCTGTTTTGATTAAATAGACTCACGTATATATGAATGTCCAGGGCTCATAAAAGAGGCGACAAATTGAAATAGTGTTCCCACCGATGTGTTAAAATTGTCGCATCCATTTTTAAAATTTCTAAAATAAAAATGTCTAATAATTTTGAAATAATTGATTACACGGCAATGAGAGAGCGAGAGAGAGAGAGCAACATTTTTTATGATATTATCTTTTATTGAATACTTGATGTAGTAATTTCTAAAAAAACAAAAACTGCATATAGCCCTACCATAATAAATTGTATAAAATATATTATTTTTCGAATAAGCAGGTGATTATTAGCTTTGATTATTTTTAATAGATATTCGTTAAATAGGCGTATACTTTTCATTTTCAATTTAAACAAGGGTGAATTTATTAATAGGGTGTAATATTGATCCTATTTTGTTATCATTTTTGTAAAATGAATTATTATGCAATTTGTTCTAAAATATAATTCCATTTAATAAAATATTAGCTTTTGGTGTGAAAATTGTATTTTTTATTTTTATAAGCAAGGTTTATTAAATAAATAAATTTATTAGAGAACTGCTTCCAGGTACAGTCTGAGCCATAAGTGCCTGATGTGCTCGAGTGTGGAGGCTTGAACTTAGTCAATCAAATCAATATGTTTAAAATAAATAAATCATCTTTTTTTTAATCCAATTGAAGAGGAAAAAATACGAATAAATTTCGGCTAAGTATTTTGGTTGCCTAAGCTCAGGGCTCTCAAACACATCAAGTTCTTGTGGCGCCGACTATAAAAATGTTCGGTGACTAGATCAACAAACAACAATACCAATTTACAAAACAAGCAGTGGCGTGTAACTATCGGAGTGCTAATTTTGGCTTAGACTTTTTTTTGTGGAAAAAAACGCTAAATTTTCAGTGACCATGTTACTCATTCGGCAGTTATTAATTATTTCTTAGACTTTTTTCTTTTTTTTTTTTTATATTGGTGATAACAAAAATAGGATCTTAGAGAAATTTTATAAAATAATTATAATTACCTATACCAGGCGAGAAACTAAATGATTTTCGGTAAATTTTGTATATAAGCTGTTGTTTGTATGTTCAAAGACTATCATCTCCCAACCTAGAAGTTCAAACATCTCCCTACATCTTAGAGATTACGAAAATACCGGGGGCAAATTCAGTCAGAATTCATTTAAATTGATTGGGAAACTTATAACAACTTTTGACCATTGGATTGTTAAATAAGAGCTTCAACTCTACTCCAAGAGACAGGAGCTTGAAAAACTATTTTTTTTAAACTTTTTTCGGCTATAGAGGCCATTTAGGGGTGATTTAATTATACAATTGAAAATACAGAGTATCGATGGCTACCAGGGGACGTTCCACCCTCTGATTGCTTGGGTCACCAATCCCGAGCTTTTCCTATATTTTATTTTAAATGAAAAAAAAGACTGGCATATTTTATTTACGATAAAAAATTAAAGTCATTATTATTTTTTCATCTGTCTGGATACGATTGGTACCACATATAAGATTTGACAATGTCAATATTGGATGTAGAAGATAAAATATATTTAATTAGCCAAATTGAGATTAAAAATACAAGGTGATATGTTTCAATATATTATTTTAATTTACCCTAATTAAATCATGTTTCAACTAGAGACCAACTGTTGAAATTTAAAATATATTTAATATGCTTGATTTTTTTTCTCTCCTATGCTTTTCTATAAAACCCATCCAGGGTTTACGAAATACACAGAGGAAAGTCTTTTTCCATTTATTCATTTCTGAAACTCATTTAACCTTTTGGTGAATTTTTCAATTAAACAGAAAACAAAAACAAATGTGATGTTAAAAATAAATAGAATTTTATTTTTTTTTTTTTTAAACATTGGAAAAAGTTTTTATTTTTATATCACTGTTAGTTAGGAAATTATTTGGCAAATTAAATTAGGATAGTTTATTAACTCTACTAACATGTCCACAAGCAGCGGCGTCTAAATTGGCTTTAGGTAATGGCTCACTAACAAATTTATGATCTGTTTATACTCGAATTTAGATAGACAATTGAAAATTAGAATGTGTATGCGTATTATTTAAATGACTCCATTTTGAAAATTTCATTTTTTTTTCATAAAATTTTTTCTTCCAAAAAGATTTAATTCTGATAAACTACACTATAAAAAAAAATATGAATTTTCAATCGTTTTTCATATACTTTCATGCTTGAATTTAAATAAATTCAGTTTGTGAAATCAAATTCATAAATTAGTTTATTAAGTAAAGCCTACGGCTAAGAAGTAAATAAATAAAAAAAATATGAATCAAATTTAAGTATGAAATTCTTAACAAAATAAATGATTAGCTATTTTAAATTGATATTATTTTTTTATTAGCATTTTGTTGAAGATAATCTGTACCGTATATAACACTTCTCTCTCTCTGTGTTGGTTTGGTAATTTAATGAAAACTCGATACCATATCAAATGAATGATATGTCTAAACTATCATCACTAAATATCCTATAGTATAATTTAATATCCATGCTAATTAATTATAATGATAGATAGTATACTAAAATAGTTTAAAATACTAATATTAATAAATCAATAAAACAGCGAAAACTATGTCGATTATTAATTAATTCAAATGATACCAAGGCGAGTTTAAAATTATTATTAACTTTTTCAAATGAAGAAATTTAAATTTATTTTGAAATGCGAGTTGAAGAATGGATAATTCGGTTAGACTCCTTAAGACTGTTCGATGTGCTGGTGTTTACTTTTTCCAATCTCAATTTTAATTTCTTGTCCCGGAAAAAAGTGTTAAATTATTGCCAAAAACTTTTCTTTTTTTTTCCTAAAAAATTCCTTCAAGAAATTTTGATTTTGATTATGAAAAATAAATACAAAATTTTATTTTTATAGATCTATGATAATATCCGATATTTGTTCTCATCTTTTTTTTTTTTTTTTTTTTTTATAACATTACCTAAACTCACATTGCGGTTTAAAACACCTCTCAGATAAAATCTGGACAAGTGTCATTTCCAGGACTTATTTAATAGAAACCTGAAGTGTCTTACCCGGAGGACCCGATCGTGATTTATATCCATGATAGGCGTAGTTTATTTTGATTCGGCTCCTTTGTCGGATGCTGGTCGGCTCAACCTTTCATATTGATTTATCTCTTGTCGTCTAGGGCCCGGGGCGGTGGCCCCTGGGCAGCCACCGCAAGAAAAGACACCAAAACAGGTGTTGAGGCCGATATTGAGGTGGCATCCATCAAGAAAATACCAATAAGCGATTTACGATACACTCTTATTGCCAGAGAGAAGAGAAGAGAAGAGAAGAGAAGGTAACATATGCAAGTCAACTCTCGGAACCATATGCTTTTTATTAACTTGCGGCCAGTATACTGTATCAAATATCCAATGATTTATGTCTTATATAAAACCGCCTTTTTTTTCTTTTTTTCCTCCTTCTCCATATATATTGGAAGGTTTGGCGACGTACCCTCAATGCTTTTTTGAATATTTCCGATACAGATCTCCCGCTGAGTTAAAAGCCGAAGAGCCAAGCCAGAGGCCCTGTCCCGGATTCTTTTCCTTAAGATATTTCCTCTTTACGGCCCAAGTGAAATCTGAAATGATTTCAACTATGATCGAAATGCGATTGCTTTAGCATTATATGATGATACACGGATGCTTGCGACAGGCAATTTTCTCTTCCTCTCGGAGGGTTTTTTTTTTCCTCTCCTTTTAAGATTCAAAAGCATTCCAAAAGAAAGAAAAAACATTCATTTAATAAAGTGTGCTATTTATGAATATATTAAAATGATATTTTTTTTTTTTAATTAGAAAATAATAATAGAATCTTATGCAAAATTCAAGGACATGATATTTTTTTATTCTAAAACATGCGTGTGACCTAAAGACTTAATGCATGGCGGTGAATAAGTGACCTTTTTAAGTAGCTACTATTAAGATTATATATGAAAGCGATAAGAATATTTTATTTGATCGAAGAGTTGGAAAAAATTCCAATTTGAAAATTCTTTTTGATTCGAATATTTTAAAATTAATTCTCCTAAATAATGTTCAAAGTTTAAAAAAAAAAAAAAAAAAAAAAAACATTCTTATCATCATTATCATTACTATATATAAAGCGCTTGCGACTGACTTCCTGTCCCTGTGTGTATGTGCCTATCAGGGAGCTAATTGGCCAGAATAAAAGGAAGTTGAGTCAAAAAGGGAAATTTAAAATTAAGTCAGAGAGGGGGGAAATTTGAAACCTTAAAATTTTGCCAAACAAAGTTTTAACAGTGAGGTTAACATGCTGCTTTTATTTCAAAGCTGTCAAAATTATAACCTTACTTTTTAGGTTAAAGACGCCATTTTTATGAATTAAATAGGGCGTTAAAGTATTAAAGGCACCCCCTAGACATGATATTAATTTTTAACACTATTGACTAAATGTTAACGCTTAGGCTTTAAAGTTTTTTTTTTTTTTTTTTGCTTAAAAAATTGCAATTTGAGGCAAGGAAGTGTTAAAATGAATTAACGCTGTTTACATATGTTAAAAGTTAACGTTTTTGCTTAGAGAATAGACCTGAAGGTGCTTTCTTCAAGTAACTATTTTTAAAATCTAACATAAAAATTGCCTTCTTTCAGACATCTATAAAATATTTTTTTAATAAACAGAAAATTTAGAAATTTTACTAAAGGCTAAACATTTTGCGATTTATCTCATGACTATTCCCAAACAAAATATCAATATTCAACTTTCCCAACCCTGGATCGGGAGGTAATAAATTCTTTAAATTATAATTAAAATTGCTTAATATTTTATCTCTACTAAAATAAATTATTTAATTTAAAATTTACGTATCATTTCTCCATCAGATGAAAAATTTAACACGTCAAAGTGAGATGGGCGATTAAATATAATATATTAAATTTATAAAAGTGAGTATATTATATTTTTAAACCAAGAGTAGCAAAGCTGGCTTATAAAAATTCTCATAAAACTTTAGGGGTTACATTTTCAAACGCAAGTTATGCACAACCTGGAGTAAATATCATTACTTTTTTTTTTATTTCAATAACAATAACTCGAACATTGAATGGACTAATCGTTATAATACACTTGCAGCCTTATTCCTCGTGAAAAATCTATGGGGCCATATTCGCAGAACAATTCATTTTTATGAACCTTTTAGTCAAGAGATGGCTAATAAATTGTACCCCATTCATTTTGACATTCAACTGTACATATGCTGCGCATATCAGTTGTAACATATCATTCATATTATAAACAATCAATTTTTTAACATGGTTTGGGGGGAAAATATTTTATCTATTAAAAAAATTTTTGAAATCAAATTTAACGATTATGTTTCTTCGATTTAAAAGCTAGGATATTCATTAAACAATACAAAAAATACAAAAATAAATGTAATCGTTTTACACATACAGTAAATATTACACAATGAAAAGAGTAGTTTACATTCATCTCATATATAGACCTAATTATTTTTAAACCTTTGAGGGCGTTAGACTAATTAAAATATATGCATAAATAAGTAGGTGAGGCTAACGCGAGTGAAATTTTCTCTAAACAATTTGATTATAAAAAAAAATTCCATGAACCCGAAATACTAAAAAAAATAATTATTGTTAATTTTTTATATAAACTTGTACAGCCACAATTAAGTCCCCACCTGATATCTAGAGCCTTAATATATATGGTGAAATAATTTTAAATTTGATAAGTGGTAAAATAAAATAATCTCTACCAGATTTTATTTTACCTTTTCGGTCATTAAAATTATTTCACTATACACCATATACTATACCATATAGCTAGGCTCTAGATACTAGGTGGGGACTTAATTGTGGCACTCACTGTACCCCATTTAGAACCGGTTGTTTCACTTCTAATTAACTAGCTATCTTAAACTAGTTGACTATAAGACTTTCAAGTTTTCACATAGGCCTATAGTTAAGTTAAGCATATGATTAAATAAGAGCTCAGATTGTATAATAGCTAATTAGCTAAGATCCAAAGTTCGGTATAAAGCTTAACTAAAAGGTGAAATTAAGAATTCAAGCCTTGTTTATTTTTTTTGAAAATTTTTAAATTTTTGTTAAAAAAATTAATTTTAACATTTTGTTTCTTCTAAAGAAAACCTGTTCTAATCTACCTTAATGATACTCTAATTAAAGAAACATTTAATATGAAATATCATACATTTCTAAATAAAAATCATTTTAATCAATTTAATACAATTTACCGTATTGTAAATAGACAAGATAAATAAAATAAAAAAAACTTTTCTTATACTTCAGATAGCTAATAATATGTTTAAAAACTCATTTTTTTAACTCGAAAGTTGAGCATGTTCTTGTTTACTATAGGCCTATCGATCATTTGCTATCACTCGGATAAGTTTGCCAGTTGACTAGAAGTGAAGCAACCGGCCTTTAGGAATTTATAATTAAAAACCAAATAGGCAATCAATCCCCTTAACGAAAATGCGTGGGTCTAAAAAAAAATTTCATACAAAAGTTAATAAAAAAAGTAATTATATTTAATTAATCATTCATACTATATAATTCCAAAATAAAAAAAATTACGATCACATTAAAATTCCAGATAATTTGATTAATGTTTTTATTTTTCAAAAAATTAAAAAAAATAATCATAAATCCTCAAAACATAGATACGAATTATTATAGAGCCTACCCCATGTTTATATAAATAATAGGGAAGATAAAGAAATAAAATATATTTAGTATGCTCATCTCGTATCTATATATAGAAAGAGTTAATCATCGGAAAATTTGTTATGGAACAATTTCACACGTGGAGTAATAATATAACTGCAAAAACGTCCCATTAGTTATTTGCCCCACTTACACAAGTGCTCATTTATATATAGGGCTAATATATATATGTATGTAGCTATATTGTTCAAAACATAGGTTATTTTGAAAAAGTGGATGACAGTTTTTCATGCAACCTTTCATTAGTGTCAAGGGAATAATTCCATCAAAGCATTTAAGCCCCTCCCGACATCAACACAGGTACAGAACGACCTCCCCCTCCTCCTACACTCTATATTTTGTATTTATATTTAAACTCGTCATAAAATAAATCGAAACATATAGCTTATTAAAAAAAATATGATTTATACAAATTTTTTTAATAAACCAGTAACTTTCAAGGGGGAAGGCTTTTTACCCCAGTTGTAGTTTGTCATACTAATTTAATTATTTTGCCATATAAAATTTTAAAAATTAAGTAAAAATATTTTAATCAGAGGGATGCACTAATATTACAAAAATAAATTATTTTTACCTTAAGAAAATATCATATTTGATTTTTTTAACTCGAACGTAAATTATTCAAATAAATTAATAGATTACTATTTTTATAACATGTAGATACTAACACTCAAAGTTCGCGTTATTTTAAAATATATATCACATTAATACAAATCCTCACTTAGACACACAAACTAGAACTGACAGAAATTATTTCTCCGATATGAAGTAAATAAATCAAAGTTAAAAAAATGAAAAAGGAAGCGGAAGTGTGTAATAATTTCACTGATAAATTTAAATATTTTTAATGGCTCTTTTAATCTTCTTAACAATATATCTTTATATTTAATTAATTTATAATTATGTTAAAAGAAGATTGCATTACCTACTTCACTTAGGATAAAATATACATCCAAGCTATTAATTAAAATTTTAAAAATCTTATAATTCGGAAATGAACAAGTTAAAATAAGTGAAAAAAATGTAAAGTTTTTTTTTTTAATTTTTAAAATTGGGTACTTGGTTTACCTACATTTTCAAGTAATGAAAATTAATTAAAAATTAATTATAATTAGAATAGATTATATATCTATAAATAAACAAGAACCCTTGAGATTGCCATCTTGTTCTCTAATTGAAGGTTTTTTGATCATTAAAAATTTTATTTCAATTAAATTGAAGAATTGAAAGAAAAAAAAAAGGATATTAATCAAACAAACCTCTTCATTAGAATTTTTCGAATACTTGACTCCGAATTGACAAAGTAAATTATTGAAAAGAAATAAAAATTTTCCTAGTCTCTAATCATTTCAAATTTCGCATTTACTATGTGACTCTTGCTTGAAGTGAAGTGGATAATTTAAATTAAAATAACCGGTTGTCTATTATTTAGAAATTTACCTGGTCTGTTTGTTTTCATATACGAGAGTCGAGATAATTAATTTTTGGAGGACTTTTTAATTGGAAAAATATAAAAATAGCTATCGAAAAATGAAAAGAAAACTCAAAACTCTCTGCTCTCTCATTCCAACATGTAATTCTACCTTTGTACCAATTAAAAAACGTGGTTATATTCCCGTAAAGCAAAGAGATATATATATTTTTTTTTATTTAAAATATAATTTATTTTGACATATCTAGCAACAAAATGACTTGTTTGAATGTAAAAAGTTCCAGTTTTATTGACGAGATTCTGTAAAATAAAAAAAAAATAAAAAAAAAAAAAACAAACATCCCCGTAGAGGAACAATAACATTTTATCTGGTTGCGCACGCGAGCTTAAAGTTGCATAAAGAACGAACAGCACACAGAACAAAGAAAGCGAAAAACCAAAAATAGAATCAAATGCATGCACAAACGCGTGTAAAATTTAAAAAAACTCCATCCAGTCTTCATATATTAATAATTTTCAGAAAAGAAGCAAAATTGGTTTAAAAATATTCTCATATTTGACTGATGAGCACGAGATACTCGAACTAAGATTGATATTTCTTATACGCCGACCCCGCACCGGGGGAATAATCAGGCGAAGAAAGAAGTGACCAAGAAGCAGCTGGATTATTCCTTCGAAACTTCATATAGATCGGTTCTACACGATTAATAAAAAAATTTTCTGACGGAGGGTCAGGATGTGCTATGCTGCCAAGCTAGAAATCTTAATTTTGTATATTTTTGTTATTAAAATTCGCCTAATTTAAGATTTTTCTGAATTCATAATTCATCTAAAATAAATTCTATAGGTCTATATGCTCGCTCGCACTCTTTAAATTATAATTCATTTTTTTATATCTTCAGTTATTTTAAATATAAATATATATTTTAAATATAAAATAATGGAATAAATTAAATCGATGAGAATTAATCGCGCCTCCTATTATTATTATTGTTGGAATAAATTATTGGTTTTCATTTATATGAAAACGTTAAATGTTAAAAAAAAAAGAATGTAGATGTATTATAAAAACACTGAAAACACTTAGGAGCTCACATCTGGTGAGTAGGTGGTTGATAACCACAAGTTACCCGAGCTAAGCCCTGATGATTCTATTCACCTTATGTCATTCTCCCCTCTCTTATCAGACCGTGCAACGGGTCGGTTAGCTCCAAGTCTAGATCGGATTTAATTCTAATATGCCGAATCGGATAGAGTTACCCTCTCAACTGCTTTCTTAAGGGGGTTCAGGAGCGACGCCTAAACGTACTTTAAAAAAAACTTGACTATTATAAGAAATTTTTCAATGCGGTTTTTTTTTTTAATGAATTAAATTCATAAGATATTATTGAGACATCAAGCTATAATTTTTTTAATGACTTATTAAAAAATTAACGAAATTAATTTTTTTGTTATCAAGCAAATACAAAAAAAAAACAATCTGTCCCAATAATCTTTAATTTTTTTTTAATTTAAAAATGAATTTATTGTTATTATTAATCACATATTAATTGAGAAATTTTTAAAAAAGCTTAGATGATTTATTTAAAAACTAACTGTCAAATTAGTTCAGCATTCTTGCAATAGATGGCAGGCTAGTCTAACAGAAGATATAGTATTAGCCTATATCTGGCCTATATTTATATATTTTTATGCTTTTATAAAAGATACATAATATATAATAATATTTATAAAGTATTTATTGTTAAAAGATCAATGAAAATCAACCAAATGCATTAAATATTATTAGCTACCATTCTGACATCTCTTGGCAATTTTTTGAATTACTTGATTTTTGGGCATACTTGTTATGACACACAACGCCATCTTATCGGGAAAAACATGCGTAACACCTTCGCTCCCGTTGTCTCTTAAAGTAATAGATAAATCACAGAACAAGAGATAAATTTGTCAAAATAAGTCTCAATCCAGAGAATAAAATAATTTTTTTAAAATTAATTTAATATCTTTTTCGGCATCTGAGGGCATTTAGACCTAATTTTATTTATATCAAATATAATTTTGAAAAGTTTTCATCGCTTGGTACCGGAAGCGAATCAATGACAAGTGTTCTAACACTGTGCCATGTTATGACCCAGAGGCAGTCAGTATAAAATAATAACGTCAATTGTAAAACAATAGCACACAATTTTCTAGTGATAATTATTATATAATTGTAATTTACATTCAAAACGTGTTTGAACCTCTGGATGTGCTTTAATTAGAGCCATCCCTCTGGAGCAGTGCTATACTCGTAGATTCTCTTTCTTTCTCTGCGCTTTTCCTTTTGGCCCAAGAACAACTTATTTGAAAAGTTTTCGGCCATCCATTTTGACTTCTGGTTTATGTGAGTTGGAAGAATAAATAAATAAAAAAAAAAGATCTCATTTTTAAAGAAAGGAAAAAAAAAGAATAAAAAGTAATTAATTAATTTATATTTTTCGCTGAGGTTTCTTTTTTATTTGAATTTCAACACAAAGAAGTAAATAAATTAAAAAAAAAAGAATAATATAAATTATTAACACTTCAGTAAAGATGAATTTAAATAAGTAAAGGAAATTGTATACAATAATTTCTTTAATGGTTATTCATTCATAATATGTTTGTGTGCTTATAATTTAATTTATAAATTAGTATTTTCTTGAATATTATTAGCTTAATATCTACTTGAAATAATGAGGTTAGAATTTTGATTGGTGAGGGGGTTGGTTTCGTATTATTATTAAGATGTGTCGGCTTATTTTCATAGAAATATAAAAATAGTGTGATTGGTCGTACCAGATTTATGGTGTTGACATATACGTTTGTTTTGGCAGTTCATTAGAATACAAGATGTAAAATTTATAAACACAGTGGTAGAGTATTCGCTTCTTATGCAAGGATTCGCATCCCGTCTCATGAAACAAAACTTTAATTGGCTATCAATAAATTGAAATAAATAGAGACGAGACTAAATGGCTTCCAATCCCTAAAAAAACCTTAAATAAATTAAAAAAAAAAAAAAAAAAAAATTATATTTTGTTACCATGCCAGCAATTTCTCCTGACTATCCATGAAGTGTTATTCAAACACTTTTGAAGGCAAAATAAAAATATACATTTTCAAGAGAATCTAGAAGAAAATTAATTGATGAATTTATTTATATATAATTTTATATAATTTATGAATTTTAATCACATCGTTAGAGCGAATTTTGAGAAAAAAAAAAAAAAAACTGAAAAAGTACATTAGATTATTTAAAAGCTTATTTTTGGGATTTCTAATTAAAATATAAAATTTCAAACTCGTAGTTCTCGTTCATTATTAATTTTGAACTCACACGCATACACACGGAGAGAGATTAAGCTAGCCTTGAAACCTGTATTTCTTTCAAAATCCCGAAATAGAATTTTTGACATGAATGCAATACTTTCTATGTATTAACATATATACAGTAGGTAAAAGAAAATAAAAAAAAAATATTGAATATAAAAAAAATTATTTATTAATTTTTAATTTACTTGACTGATATTATTAATGATAATATTTTACGTATAAAATTATGGCAAACTAAAATGATTTTGTCTCTTTTTGTTACACTAGAGTCTCTCATTTCCCCTATGGCTGCACTCCACCTTTTGGAGACCGCAATCGCCTGGCGTCAGCAACCAGCAGAACACGATCAGCAGACAAACCAAGCAATCTCTCTCTCTCTCTCTCTCTTTGTCATGAAATCATCAGACCACCAATATCAGGTAATTATTATTATTATTCCAATATTTATTTTAAGAGGGGATGCTGACGTAAAATCAATCTCTATCAATGTGCTATCAATAAAAAAAAAAAATTTAATAAATATTTGCGAAGAGTTTAGGGAAATTTGTTAATATTGTCATTTATTTACACAGTATATGAATTTTTTAATTTTATTTCATAGAAATAGTGAGCACTTAGAAAAATTCTGTTTTGTTTTTATTTTCCAGCAAAAGAGATGGAAAGTTTTGTTTTTTGAAATTTCGTTGGAATCGTGGAATAATCTAGGCAGGATCTCTTTCAGGTCAGCCCTCATTCATTTGCTCGTAATCCAAAAAAGTTCGCTCTCACTGATACGATTTCTTCAGACTCCGGAACATTTATATTTTTTATTTGAATTAGGTAATCAAGGCAAAGTGAATATAAAAATATTATAAAAGTTTAAAACCTCCTTGCCGTTTTTTTTTTATTATTTTCCTTTACTACATACGTTTTTTTGTAGTAAATGAAAATAACTTTTTTAGTGTTTATTTTTAATGTCAACAAGACTTAACTAGTGTGAGTTTGAAAAAAAAAAGAGAAGAGAAAATTTTTTCGAAAAATAAAAGGTAAATTTTTAATAAATCGAATACCAACCTATAAATCTCAATTAGAGCTAAAATTAATTCAATTTTTTGTTTTTTAGGACAGTTATACGTACCATATTAATATTATTCTTAAATAAATAACCATTACTGGAAAACTGAAAATGTGATTAGAGAAAATGTGATGAGTTTAGTAAGATCGAATGTTGAAAAACAAAATTTTATGATAAAAATTTTTAATTGTAATAAAAACAAAGAACAAATTAATTGAGGATAATAAAATACGCGGATATTAAGACTGTCCCGGAAATGGATGAAGAGAGACACGAAGATGGGCGTAACTTTACAAGCAGCACCCCCCTCCCCCCCCCAAAAAAAAAAAACATTAGCAACAAATTTTCATTATTATTAGAATGTGATGGGGGAGAAACACCAAGATCATTTAAAATGACTTTTATCTTGGCATATACAACTCACGCTCTTTTACAATAAGGGATTGGAGTCTTCTGCAAATATTTGCTATTTGCGGCTGAAAAGCATTACGGAATGGAGAAAGAAGAGAGCTAACACTTGATGAGCTAGACAAAGGGTAAAAACGCCACCGAAAACGGTATAATTGCGCCAGAATCTCCCTCATCTTCCACCCCCAGACCACCTTACTCTTTTTGTCGGCATTCAGAAAATAGAGAGAGCGTCACGATGAATAATTCATTTTTTTTTTAAATATCCCTACTGAATGATTACTTACAAAGGGCTATTGAAAAGTTCTATCATTTGTATAATATAAAAAAAATCTAGTTGGATTTTTAAATCAATATTTTTTACTTAAAAATAATTTGTTTTATTTATTCAGAATCGTTATTATTACTATGGTAAATATTCAAAAAAAAGTTATTTTTAAATTATTTATTTTTCTGTTAAGGGGCTACGGGACCGAAGGTGTTACGCATGTTTTTCCCGCTAAGATGGCGTTGTGTGTCATTAAAAGTATGCCCAAATATCAAGTGATTCAAAAATTTGCCAAGAGATGTCAAAATGGTAGCTAATAATATTTAATGCATTTGGTTGATTTTCATTGATCTTTTAACAATAAATACTTTATAAATGTTATTACATATTATGTATCTTTTATAAAAGCATAAAAATATATAAATATAGGCCAAAAGGGGATCAGCTCTTAGACTAGCCTGCCATCTATTGCAAGAATGCTGAACTAATTTGACAGTTGAATTTTAAATAAATCATCAAAGCTTATTTTAAAAATTTCTTAATTAATATATGATTAATAATAACAATAAATTCATTTTTAAATTTAAAAAAAAATTAAAGATTATTGGGATTGATTGTTTTTTTTTTGTATTTGCTGGATAACAAAAAAATTAATTACGATAATTTTTTAATAAGCTATTAAAAAAATTATAGCTCGATGTCCCAAAAATCTCTTATGAATTTAATTCATTTAAAAAAAAACCGCATTGAAAAATTCCTTATAATAGTCTCAAGTTTTTTTAAAGTACGTTTAGACGTCGCTCCTGAACCCCCTTAAAGCTTAGCGAGTGCTTTAATTTATATTTAAGAAATTTTAATATAATACTAGGAAGGATATAATCAATGTTAATTTCAACCTAAAATTCTTTTCATGAAACTTCCCTTATTTCGTATACAATATTAAACAATTCACGGAATTATCCTTAGCTTTTTTTTTAGCTTTTTCTATTACAAATAATTTAAATTCTCTCAAACTTAAAAATCATTTTCATATTTAGAATCAAGCAATCACGCAGAATAAAATTATATCCGATTATGATATTTAGAGTCTATATTTACACTTTTATTTACCCTCAAGATTTCATGATTTACATTTGCGTTATCCAAACAAACCAAATACTATTTAATGGTTCTATAATAATATATTCAAATTATATGAGCTATAAAAGGAAATCAGCCGAATGAATTATGAGTTCCAGTTGTTTTTAATATGAAATTAAATATTATTTTTTTTGCAATGACCACATTAATTAATTTTAGAAAATAAACTGAATAAAAAATAAAAATACGTTTTATTTTACTTTCATTAGTCAAGGGTAATAAAAAATGAATTTAATTCAAAGTTTGCGAATTATCATACTCAGTGTGCAGGTATCCAAAATCATAGTTTTTTTTTTTTTCTGTTCTATATATTTTTTTCACCTATAATATATTATATATCGGGATTATTCGAGGCCCGAAATTTGCGGAGTTTCCTTAGAGTATTTTGTATGTGATCAAAAAATGATTACACATGTCGATTTTTAAAGTGCGCGTCGCGGGGTGCTAATTTTGGGAGTTTCCAGCGGCCACAATTTTGAAGCTATTGACCTCAATTTTTTTTTTAAATTAAAGCTATTTAAAATATCTACAACTTATAGAAGCCCTTTTTTTGATTTTCGAAAAAATAAATTTTTTTTTCGATTAATCGCATAAAATAAAAGATATTTTTAAAAAATTCGCTCTATATCTTATAGATAATTAAATTAGTAGTCATTGTGTTAAAAAATAATTAATTTTCTACCCTTAATTAATTAGCTGAAATCTTTAAAATGAATGGAATAAATCCCTTGTATTCCTATGGGAAAAACTAATGCCATCTCTTGCCGCCTCGAGTGACTCGGTAATCAATCGTATTCTAACGGCTTTTCGAGATACCCACCTTAAAGTGAAAATCCTACTACATAAACCCACATAAAAAAGAAATGAACATGGGGTTTTTTCCAAGAATTAAAAAAGAATCTTATTTAAATGAATAATAAATAAAAATGAATCCAATACTTTCTCTCTATGTATATTAATCTATATATAGGTAAGAGAAAGTAAAATTAAATACGATTATTTTGTTTTATTATGGTATTTTTATTTTTATAAATTTCATTACTCAGTGAAATATGATATGCGCAAAGTTATATTTCTACTCATACAGTATAATGCGGAAGAGAATAGAATTGCCCCCACCCTAGAACCCCCTAGGCTTCTATACAAACATCGGCCAGCAGAAACAAGCTGTGCGCAAATCAATTAAACTAAATCCCGGATAATGAAAGCTATATTCGTAATTCCAAATAAATTGAAACGCTATTTGGCAGCAGCGTCACGAGGCCTGAGGCTTGTTTTGCCGTGATTTCATGAGCGCACTGGATCAAGTGGAAATCGTAATTAAAACCATTGCATTATAACTTGCTTTATGCATACATTTAAATATATAAGCTGAGAGTGTATTTTGGGTCTCCTTGACATGTAGGAGAAATATTAAGGAAGGCGAGGTCGGAAAAGGACAAGCGTTATTCAAGCCAATATCTGAAACTTGGAATTAATATGGTGTATGAAATAATCGACTTCCTATTAAAAAAAAATTTTTTAAAAATAAAATTTTTTTTTTTTTTTAAAAAAAAAAGAATAGGCCGTTAGTTAGAGTGGGGTGGTTCAAATTCGCCCGATCTAAATCCAAAAATAAATAAATATAATAGGGAGAAAAAAATTTTTAACCCTGCAAAAGTTATAAAAATACATAGTATTTTACGCATTTATTTGGAAGCTGTGGAGAGGATTGTTTAGAACCCCCCCCCCCCCCCCAGGGAGAGTGTTGTAAAATTAAAAATAGCTTACATTGAAGGTTTATTTATTAAAAAGAAGTATATGTTACCCTGACGGCTATGCTGATTGCGAATTGACAATTAAATTATTTGCATAGACGACCGAAACCTCACTGTGGTTTGAATAAGATAAAAAACAAATCTCGACATCGAATTTTTGACATGGATCGAATACTTTCTCTCTGTATATTTCATATATAGGGTAAGAGAAAGTAAAAAAGCACCAATCCTGCAAATCCCGATTCGGAGATCCCAAGAGTCAACATGTTGAACTCCCACGATCGCCATCGGTATTAGCAATTCCAAGCACTGCAAAATGCCCTCAGCAGTCAAAAGGACAATTAAAAAAAAAAAATCCTGCAACAATTGATCAGTTTGTAAAATTTTCCAACACTAAGTAGTCCTGATGATGTTGATATCCCACTCCTAAACTACTGATTTCGCATGTTCTTTTTAATAACATTTTCATTTTTTTTTTTTTTTTTTTTTTAATAAATAATTTGATACTTTAATTTTGCAAGAACACAAATTGCTAAAATTACATGTTATTGTGTTATTGGCCTAGATAAATTTTTTTAAATTATTTATTATGTTTATTAATTTTAAGCTGGTAACTGTTGGCTCTAGTTGAAACATTATGCTTTAATAGGAGAATTAAATACAAGTATGATACACAAGGTTTTTTGTTTTAATGATTTATAACAATAAATAATAAACAAATAGATACAATAAATCATTGAAACAAAAAACCTTCTGTATCATACTTGTATTTAATTCTCCTATTAAATTTATTATATAATAGCATGCTTTTGTTTGTGTGAAATTTGGAATCAAACTACTCAATAGCACATCTAAGGGAAGGGACCCGAAATGTCCTATTCTTCTGACTCCATTCGGATTTAGTTAAATTAATTTTTAGCTAAATAAATTCTACGAGTGTGAATTACTGACCAATAGATCATGAACTATCTTTACTTCTATATTAAAGTCTGGTAATTTTAAAATTCCCGAGTGGGTGGTAATATGAATTTTTTAAAAATCTCATTTGAACTGACATGATAAGATATACTCTATATAAAATAGCAGAAGGGCGGGTCTCCAAAGATTTAATTGGCCAGGATCATATGACCGTTTGGCAAAGTTCTCCATCTGGAGACCCCTTGTCTTCTGACCCTGTTTGCCTTTGGCACGCGAAAATACGAAACCTTCTCCCACCACCACTTCAACTAGTAACTAAATTTAATTTTTATCCTTTCGTTTAACCTTTCTATAGAGAGGACTTAAAAGTCTTTTTTTTACTGAGGTTTGACTCTTAGAATAGTCTACCTTTTATATTTAATTATACTTCACAGTTATCAATTCAATTCATGGGTAAAATATATTTAAATATATGTATATAAATGCATTTTAAATTCACACCTTCAGTAGGAAATAAATATTAATAGTGAGATAGCGTGTTAACGTTAAATGGACAAAATCTATTTTGATGAATCGCTTGTAATATGATTATGATTAGGTGTTGGAGAATTAATATATACACTTGCTTTCTGTACGAAACAAAAGCCTCTGGTTATTAATAAACGCATTTTCGAGGGATGAAGGAGTAAATCTCTTTTCGCTTCAAATTTAATGACATGGATTAATAAACATTTTCAGAAATTATATATATTTCCAAGGATGAATGAAGTGCGTAATTTTGAATATTGAGAAAGTCAAGTAAAGAAGAAGTAGAAGAACAGGAAGTCAAGTGGAAAGAAAAAAAAAAAAGATGAGGGGATACAACCCTGAAGGTGATCTATCAACAAATGTCCAAACGCCGGAGAGAAGGATAAGACAAAGCAATTGGATAGACAAGGAAGAAAAAAATATAAAATAATACTATAAGAGTCAGAGAAGGAGGGGGGCAATAATGATGTTGAACCCTAGAAAAAAAAAATCAAAACGCAATTGACCATAAAACCGCAGACAAAGTACAAATGATTGATGCTGAGATTACAGAAAAGAGAGAATCAATTTATCTTCTTACGATTGATGATTATAACTCATTTTTTGATGAAATGAATTCATTATTTATTAATAAATATAAACTGTTAAGATATAGCTAATATTGGCTAATGAGTTATTTTACAAAAGACACATGTGCAGAATAGTAAAAAAAAATCTGGTGTACTGGCGCACAGTACACAACTTTCTCTTACCCTTCAGTAAGAGAAAGTTGTGCACCGTGCTGGCCACACCATATTTTGTGTCAAGATATATTTAGTTTCTCTTAGCACTTTAGTTTGAAACTTGACCACGCGATGATTCATAACATTTTAGATGGCCGCTGAGCTACGAATGCGTCCACATCAGTAAAGTGTACTTCAAACGATTTCCACGAAAAATTTCACTGATATACTGTTTAAAGAGCATCTAAAAAATAGTTCATTTATGAATTTTAAACAAAATCGTTGTAGCGAATTTTGAGAAAATCGCAAAAAAAAAACTGAAAAAGTACATCAGTAAAGTACTAGTACTTTTTGTCCGATTTTGTTCAAAAGCTTGTTTTAACCCCTTGGGAGGGGGCCTAACCTAAATATAAAATTTCAACCTCGTAGCTCTTTTAGTTCCTGAGATAGACCAAATGTGATAACGTCTAGTCATATTCTTATTATTAAACTTATTTTTTGCCAATTTAACTTGCGATAAAGTAAGGTCTAGTCATTTTTGTCTTTTTTCAATTAAACTTTGATAAATTTTTGTTTAGTCATTTTTCTTTCTTTAGCCTATATGAAATATATAGGAGAGAAAGTATTGCGATCATGTCAAAAAATTCGATGTCGAAGAATTTTGATGGACTATACATGTTTTGGGTCCCACTGAGTCCAAAAAAGTGGGTCCACTCAAATTGGTCTGTGTGTGTGTGTGTGTGTGTGTGTGTATGTATGTGTGTGCGTGTGTCTGTATGTGTGGACAGATTTTAGCATGAAGGAATTGAGCTACCGGATTGAAATTTTATATTTAACTTAGGTACCTTCCCACACGCTCAAAATAAGCTTTTGAGCAAAATCGGCCAAAAGTACTAGTTACTTTACTGATGTACTTTTTCAGTTTTTTTCGATTTTCTCAAAAATTCCCTCCAAGGATTTTTTTAAAATTCAAAAATCCAATTATTTTTAGATGCCTCTTTAAAATGTATATTCTCATTTTGCCGTTGAAATCATTCTGAAGACTTACTTTACTCTTGTTCTTCATAGGAAAGATAGAAATGGGTGCCATGGTAACGGAATTTAAATCTTTTTTCTTTTTATTAGATTAAAAATCAATTATTATTTAAATTCCCATTTTTACTTTCTCTTACCTATGTATATATGTAATATATATATAGAGAGAAAGTATGTGGATTAAATGTCAAAAAATTCGATGTCGAGATTTTGATGGATCTTCACGTTTTGAGGTCCCCTGAATCCAAAAAAGTGGTTTTCGCGACATGGTCTGTCTGTGGGTGGGTGGGTGGGTGGGTGGGTGGGTGGGTGTGTGGGTGTGTGGGTGGGTGGGTGTGTGTTTCAATTTTAAGCATGAAGGAATTGAGCTATGAGGTTGAAATTTTATATTTAAAGTTAAACACCTTTGGGACCGGAAAAATAGCTTTTAATCAAAATCGGCCAAAGAGTACTAGTACTTTACTGATGTACTTTTTCAGTTTTTTCGATTTTCTCAAAATTTGCTCCAACGATTTTTTTTAAATTCAAAAAATCAATTATTTTTTAGATGCTCTTTAAAATGTATATTCTCATTTTGCGATTGAAATCTTCTGAAGACCACTTTACTCTTGTGTTTCGTAGGAAGGATAGGAAAAAATGGTTGCCATGGTAACAAAATATAAATATTTTCCCATACTTATAAATTTTACATCTGAATTCAAATGTACCATACTGTCGGGAATAAATATATTTCGACACGAAAAATCTGGTTTGACAACACAAGAACACAACTTTCGATTACCGAAGGTAAGAGAAAGTTGTTGTGCTGTGCGCCAGTCGCCCATTTTTAAATTATTTGTGTCTTTAATTGTTTCCAAAGAAAACATATATGTCTCTCTCCACTAAACATTATCGTCTCTCTCTACTCTTTTTAAATTCCCTTTCCACCTTATCTTCGCATAGGCCCTAATATTAATTTCCTATAGGGATTTGTATGTTAATTTCGATTCAAAAGGGGGTCCCCTTTAGAACTTTTAGGCATTTAAAATTTTTTTTTCCAATTCTTATGAAATTTTGTATTTATTTACGATTCTATATTGTGTATAAAATGTCCAAATATGAGATTAAAATTTTGAAAAATAACCATAGTTTATTTGAAGCAGTCAACATTTAAAATGCAAGTTTGAAACTAGGTGCTATAGGAACTAAATATATCTCGACACAAAAAATCTGGTGTGACCAGTACAGTGCGCAACTTTCTCTTACCGAAGGGTAAGAGAAGTTGTGTGCTGTGCGCCAGTCACACCAGATTTTTCTTTTGTAAAAGCAACTGTGCTGATAGTTTCCTGATTGTGATTGTGTTTGAACTATGGACGGGGATGAGAATGGAGGACTGTGATAGATTTACTGTTTTGTATCCTATGTATATGTATGTAACCTCTTAGTGTTGAGAAATATGTTCCAGAAAACATGGTTCCAGAACATCTCTTGTTTTTTGTAAATAAATAAAAAAAAAAAATAAAATTTATTTATTTTTCCTATGAGAAACAAGAGTAAAGGGTGCTTCCAACAATTTTGAGCGTAAAATGAGAATATTCATTTTAAAGAGCTTTTAAAAAATAAATGATTTATGAATTTTAATCAATATAGTAAGAGCAAATTTTGAGAAGAAAAAAAAAACAAAAAAAAAACTAAGGAGTCGTGGTTTTCGTCAGACTCAGTTTCTAATTTTCTTGAATTAAGATTATTAGTATCCAATATATTTAAAGAAAAAAATTATCGCTGCAAATGTGTAACCCTTAGCAGAGAGGCGAGTTCTATACCTTTGTATTACATTATTATGATCAGAAAGAAATTAAATCCTATATTAGTAATTAATTTTAATTTTATAATTACTAAAGTATTGCTATCTTAAATTTAATTTTTTTTTTTAAATCGAAAAATCATCTCATATTTTTATTCAAATATCATCATTTACAACAAAAAATTTCCTTCGTCAATAATTCTTTCAGGCTTCATCCTTTAAGTCGGTTTTATTGAACAATATGATCATTTTAAAGGATTTTTTTTTCTTTCGTAAAGATTTCTCAATAAACTAATGTTTCCGATACGATGTCACTCGTTAATAAAAGAAAATAGGGCGAAGGTTGGAGAGGGTGCAAATGCATCAGGGCTGAAGAAGTCAAGCTGGGAAGGGCTGAGGGTTTGGGGTTCGACCCCCAGAGGACGAAAAGGGCGAAACTCTGCCGACATCGGCTACGCATCAATCATTGTTAGCCATTGAAAGCGCGTTGTGACGTCACAGTAGGTTTTTGCTGTCGGCTTCCATTATAGACGGGAGAAAATGAAACGAGATGGCGTTGGAGTTGGATGGAGCTCGTGCTACCAATATGCAACGCCATTAGATTACGAGGCCGGAAAAACCCAATGGATTTTCAACATTGGCTCATGTTGCCACTTTAGTAAAATCACTCAGTCACCTAAAATATCAATTTCCTACTTTTTTTTAAACATAATCTAAATTTTGATATTTTGAAATTCTCCATGCTTCATTTTCTAAACTATTTTTAGTAGTTAGAGATGATATAATTTTTTTATCTCTCGTTTTGAATCATTTCCACTTTTTTTTTTAAACAATTTCTTCTCGCAGAAAAATCAATATTCCTGGATGGATTTTTTTTGGACATTTCTCTATCAGAGGGGTTCAGAGCAAAAGTGACCAAGTCCACTTTTTTACTCTTTCGAGAAAAAAAATTAAATTAAAGACTTATATTTAATTCCTCTTAAAATATACAACATTTATTTATTTTACATCTCAGCAATCATTAAGAACTTAAATTATTCTTTATTTAAGTTCACATGTTACATTTTTATTCAGGTTTTTGGATTTTCATATTTTTTTTTTTTTTGCATAAGGAACTGCTGCACTCTGGAGGATTAGTATTGAAATTTGGACATGGTTCATTTAAACACCGAATAACTAGCATAATTTACTATCCAAAAAGAGAAAAATAAGAAAATTGTTTACTTTTCAAAGGTAAAGTTATAATATTTCCGGATAAAGTTAAAAATTTATTCTTAATTACAAAAATATATTTGTCCAATTGCGTATACAGTAATGTTTAAAAAATATTATTATGAAAGTTAAATTGATTTTATGATTGATTCATTTTTTTTTATGATGAACTCCATTTAATTTAGGACCAAACATAATTCACTAAGGATTGATGACAGAACAATAAATTTGATCTGAAAGGTCTTCAGATGAAATTAACTTTTTTCGGTTCTTGTTTTCCTGACGTTCTTTAATCTTCTCTTATTACATTCCTCTGATTATTTCTTAACATTTTTGAAAAATATATTTCTACAAAAGTAGAATAAGCAAAAAATAAATATACCTGGTTAGTATGATTCATATTTAATGATGCTTCTAAAATTAAAATTGATATGATTTCCTATTTATTTATCTTTTGGGATTCTCTTATTTGTTTTTTCAGAGTTAATATTTCTATTGGCATATTTTCAAATCTATTTGAGTAAATCTTAATTATAAATTTCTAAACAACGACTATAAGTGAACACTTAACTAATTTGAAATTATAATCCTTGGGCTTAAGATACGATCTCTTGAATAATGCAATTTATTCAGGCGCTATAAGTACCTAGGCTGATAAACGAAGTTTATATAGATAAAAAAAAACTTTAGGAGGAAGATATCAATCGGAAAAATTTTATTAGAAAACTTTATTTTTGATAATCTAAAAAAAAATTCTTATTTTCAAGGAGTAAAAATGAAAGATAAATTTACTTTAAAAAAAAAAACTTCCCTCTCTAAAGGGATATTAAGGGACTCGGATTATGAATAAATTTTCATATTAGAAATTTTGTTGCGATGAATTTCTCAAATAAAGAAAAATACAAAATATTCAGGATCATAACATGACTGTAGGATCTTGTTGAAAAAAAATTTATAAATAAATCTAAAAATTCTTTGGTTATTTAATTTCATTTGATATTTTTGGAATAAAATAATGATTGTTTCAAAAAATTATTCAAGAATTACTTTTATATTTTTTTTTGATAGCAAAATCGAAACTATGTAGTGCTATAATCTAGAATAATAGGTAGGAAGAGAGGATGTCAGCCAACAGGCGAGCCTCTATCAAATAAAAATCTCAATCCAGAAGACGTTTCGGATTTAATTACATAATGCCATCATCAGTTCTTATGAGTTGAAACGAGCATAAATAAAAATTATAATACAACATAAAAAAAAATTTTTAAATTATAAAAACATCAGATCTTACAATATTGGCAATCTCAAGATATTCACCATTGAGATGCAGATATAAAAACATACAAAATTATATAAAATATACTCAGGATTCGCAGGGACTTTGCAGCCAGGAGATTAAATAAAAAATATTTTATTCAACGTTTCGGTCGCCAATCACGACCCTCATCAGGGCCTATGATCATAACATTATTTAATCTCCTGGCTGCAAAATCCCTGCGAATCCTGAGTAAATCTCCTCAGCCATAAAACATCAATATAATAAAATATAGTTTATATGGCGAAGTCTCACATGTATATAAAATCTTTTATTATCAAATACAGTTAATATAATAAAAAATTTTATATACATTTGAGACTTCGCCATATAAACTGATAAGCATACGTCACCTTATGTGCAAATTTTATATAATTTTGTATATGTTTTTTTATATATGACAACTCTATCTACATCTCAATTGTGTATACCTTGAGATTGCCAATATTGTAAGATCTGATGTTTATATAATTTTAAAAATTTTTTATGTTGTTGTATTATAATTATTATGTATGCTCGCTTCAGCTCATAAGAACTGATGATGGCATTATGTGATTAAACCCGAAACGTCTTCTGGATTGAGATTCTTATTTGATAGAAGTTCTCCTATTGGCTGACATCCTCTCTTCCTGCCTATTATTCTAATCATTGAACAGCCACTTCTCTCATCGACATCAAGGTATAATCTATTGTTTAAAAAAATTAATAAAAGTTATTTCTTCTACACTCTTTTTAACGACAACGTCTTTTCTTAACTTCAAAAAAAAATTTTTCTCTTACCTCATATTGAAATATAAAGAGGAAAGTTTTTTTTTTTTACTATAGTTTGTTTTCATAAATAAACATGTTCAAACATTTTCATTGAAACAATATTGACAGATCTTTATCCATTAAAGGCGACTTATGCTTAAAAAATGAGGTTTTTCGAGAAAAACTAATTTTACGTTAATTACTGGAGATTTTTTTATTTATTCTATTAGAGGTTATCTTTCTGCACCAAATGACATCTCATTTAGTCAGATCTGATTAGCCGTTCGAATCTAGAGGGGTTTAAAATTTCGAAAAACGAAATCCCGCCGAGTGCTCTCATGCGGTAAAATGACGTCATATCAAAAAATGAAAAAATTACCTCTGGGCATTGGACCACTATTTCTAAAACTATATTTAGATTTAATGTGTTTTTACGGTCAAGTAGCTAGGCGTTACATAAATAGGGCTATTTTTCGATATTTTTTTGCCTAAAAAATGAGGTTTTTCGAGAAAAAAACTAATTTTAGCGTTAATTACTGAGGATTTTTTTATTTATTCTATTAGAGGTTATCTTTCTGCACCAAATGACATCTCATTTAGTCAGATCTGATTAGCCGTTCGGAATCTAGAGGGGTTTAAAATTTCGAAAAACGAAATCCCGCCGAGTGCTCTCATGCGGTAAAATGACGTCATATCAAAAAAATGAAAAAATTACCTCTGGGCATTGGATCACTCTTTCTAAAACTATATTTAGATTTAATGTAGTTTTTACGGTCAAGTAGCTAGGCGTTACATAAATAGGGCTATTTTTCGATATTTTTTTGCCTAAAAAATGAGGTTTTTCGAGAAAAAACTAATTTTAGCGTTAATTACTGAGGATTTTTTTATTTATTCTATTAGAGGTTATCTTTCTGCACCAAATGACATCTCATTTAGTCAGATCTGATTAGCCGTTCGGAATCTAGAGGGGTTTAAAATTTCGAAAAACGAAATCCCGCCGAGTGCTCTCATGCGGTAAAATGACGTCATATCAAAAAATGAAAAAATTACCTCTGGGCATTGGATCACTCTTTCTAAAACTATATTTAGATTTAATGTAGTTTTTACGGTCAAGTAGCTAGGCGTTACATAAATAGGGCTATTTTTCGATAATTTTTTGCCTAAAAAATGAGGTTTTTCAAGAAAAAAACTAATTTTGGAGTTAATTACTCGGGATTTTTTTATTTATTCTATTAGAGGTTTTCTTTCTGCACCAAATGACATCCCATTTAGTCTGATCTGATTAGCCGTTCGGAATCTACAGGGGTTTAAACTTTCAAATTAGAATTTACCGCAGCACGGTAAAATAAAATGGTAGGAAAAAAATAAATGCTGAAATCTTTAGCTGAAAACTCATTCTTTCTAACCATATATTTCCCATAATTATATCTCTTAAGACAGAAGAGTTATTAAAGCCGATAAACTTTTTCGTGCATGCCCCTCTAACCTGCCTCTATAGACACATGATTTGTAAGACGTTGTCACGTCAAAAAAACGTTTTTAAAGTACCTCACTTTAAAATATGAAACATTATTTTTATAATAATAATACATATTCGTAAATATTGAAAGACTATATTAACAAAAATATTAATTTAAACAAAACACAAATAATCTAAATGGAAATTTTTATAAAAATGATAATTGTATTTTTTATATTGATAATCAAATGTAAAAAAAAAATTTTAAATATGAAAAAAAAAGTTTATTTGTGTTACCAAAATAAAATGGCAGAAAATGAAAAAAGTTTTAGATAATCTCTTTGTATTATGTTCTTTATTTATATATAATATATCGGAGAGATTTCGAATAATCGTATTCCGGATGAGTGGGTCGATGTCTGATAGCCATGAACCCTTTTATTCCTTGTCCTATATATATATATATATGAATTTGAATTCATCACAAAAAAAAAATGTAATAGAATATTTCACGAATTTTATTGTGTTAATAAAGCTTTTGTATCAATTAAGGGTAAATTAGAAAAAAATTAAATTCTTTAATCCATGATGTTGCAATTTACAAAGCAATGAAACGAAAATAATGTCAATACAATTAAGTTAAAAAAAAAAAAAAAATAGATGGAAATTCAAAAAAATATACAATATAACGTAGAGAGAGTAGATTCAGTATATAAGCTTGATAATGTGATTATTTCATGAGGAATCTTTGATGTTAAAGGAAGAGAGGGGGTACTGGGTCTGGGGTATTAGTGGTATGCGGTCTGGATCGGGTCATTTTAGCATAATGTGAAAAGCGAATCGATATCCCAGGCCAAGGGGGTTGGTGAAATTCGGGCTAGTGGTGAAATTCGCAAGGGGGTGGAGGGGAGGCCATGCAGTGTGTTTTGGAACCGGTGCAAAAAGTGCGGATGGCATTAGTCCCATAAGGGGGGCTGAGTAGGGTTAGAGTGCGGATTAAATAAATGCACGAAATAAATAAATAAATAGCCCCCGTACGCGCGTGCGATCTCGGGCTCAACTCAAACCGAGAGGCTATTTCGCTTGGCCCCCGTCCCCCGTCCCCCATCCCTGTTTTCCCTGTTTCCGAGTTTCCAGTTTCGACCCTGTTTTTATTTCCCAGCAGACTCTGTGGGCGCTATGGCAGTCACTTGTTTTATTTATGCAAATGAGTTGCTCCTCTCCTCTATAGCTCTTTTCTTTTCCTTTTTTTTTTTTTTTTTTTCTCTCCCTGCTCCCTGTACTCATTCTTGCTCTAGCTTTTTTAAGAGAGTCAATTGGAGTTTAAACTCTAATTTTCTAATAGTGAGTAAAATTCTTGAAAAGTTTACAATCTTAAAATTTAAAGTGATAAATCAAAGAGTTTGAAAATCTCTTGAGAAAAGCAAAAGAGTATCTTATGAGGTCATCGCTAACGGGCTGAAACACTTCCCCATTGAAGGGTGGTGGTGGTGGCTTCGTTCTCTTTGAATATCTCATTGATTTTGAATTGTCTCTTTTATATAATAGTTTGAATAAAAGAAAATTAGTTTAGTGAGTTGGTTTCATAGCCTAAAACAGGGGTGGCCAACCCAAATGATCTTGCGGGCCACTTTAAATGCATCATAACTTCATCATATACAGGGTGGGCCAATAGTGCGTGGACGGGAGATTGTGGTCTGATTAAAGAAAATTTTTAAAGTTTGTCAATGGTGGATAATGAGGAGCCTTTAGGTCTACAAATTTGAAATATTTTTGTTCCAATTGGACTTCTTATACAGGATGTTCCATATCAAAGTGATGTTTTTTTTTAAATGGAACGCCCTGTATAAGAAGAGCAATTGGAACTAAAATATTTTAAATTTTTAGCCCTAAAGGCTCCTCATTATTCACCATTGAAAACTTTAAAAATTTCCTTTAATAAGACCACAATCATCCGTCCACAGACTATTGGCCCAACTTGTATAACCCGCATATAAAATTTTATATATAGAAGTTTTTTTAGGGTGAACAAAATAAAATACATATATTTTGTAAAAGTGTGATGAATCTTGTGGGCCGGAAAAATGTTTAAGGCGGGCCTCGGGTTGGCCACCCCTGGCCTAAAGCTTCCTTCTTACATATAATTTTGAATTTATTATCATCTACGTAGCCTAATCTGATTTTTAATTGTTAATAATATTAATTTAATTCAAAACCCTCTCCAATTTTTATTATATCCTGCAAAATAAAATGGAAGATGGCTTTCTTACACTAATCACATTTTTTTAAATGAATTTTTTAGTTCTAGTTTTTCAAACTAATTACATATTTAAAATAGATCAAAAGTACTATGGTCTCTTACCCTCTTCTGAATAATTAATGCATCACTTTTACTTTTTTTCAAACTCCTCATTCGATATTTTATTTTATGGTTAAAATTAATTTATTATGGTAAAGTTAATAATTTATTACACTAATTTAACCCTCGTAAATATAATTATCCTTAAAATTTATATAATAAAATACAGTATTTAGATTTATTTTAATAGAAGTTTTATAATTTATAGCTGACGGGAAGAAAAAGAGAATTAGCTCTGGTAGCTAGCTACTAATTGTAACTAAATATCTAATTCTAATTGTTAAGTTTTTTTAAAATTAATTAATTTACTTATTTATGGTACTTTGTAGTTTATCTTTCTCCCATTCTACACTATAATTTTCATATAATAATGTTGGGTATATCGTGTCTATTGTTGAAAGTTGATTACTAAAAAAATTGTTTTAATTGATGATTAGTTTAGTGATAAATCAGTATGAATTGATAATAAATTTTTATAAAAATTAAATATCATCTTCCTCAGTAAGTTTATTGGCTTATCCTTTTTTGGCGGAGGTGTCATAATAAATTTTATATTTCCGGGATCCACCTTCACATAGACTGCATTTATTCATAGACATGTGAAGCCAGGGGCGTATATAGAAATTTTTTTCGGGGGGGGGGGGGCTGAACTCAAAAATTTTTCTGCGGAAAATTTTTTTTTTAAGAAACTAAATTTTTTTTTACACGGAAAATTTTTTTTGCGGAACCAAAGTTTTCCACCCTGCGGAAAAATTTGTTGTGCTGATGTCTGTAAATACCTATATATGTATATGTGTTTGGAAAATTTTGGGGGAGGCTCGGGCCCTCTCGGCCCTCCCCCTTCGCCTTATACGCCCCTGTGTAAAACAACCGATTTGCTTTTAATATTCTCTTAACTCTATTTGCTCAAGTTCTAAAGGAAATAATGGTTAATAGCTAATAAATATTTATATATTTTTGTCTGAGGCTTGGCTTTTAAGCAATTTCGAATATTCAACTCTTCGACGCGATTAATTCTTTTTTTTTTAATTTGATTTTAAGTCTTTTTCGGCATCGAAAGCCATTTAGATCCCTTCTCTATTCCAATTATATTGGTAGCCAATCCAATGAAATTGTCGCAAGAGACAGGAATCCTTGACCTTTGGGTTATTTATTATTAATTCTGCGGATCTCCTTGAAGAGACAAGAAATTTTTGTGAGAGAAACGAAAACACACCTGAAAAAACTTAAAATTTTTTTTTAATTGGCCTTATTTTGCAAATTCAGAAAAAAAAATCGATAATAATAGTAGTTGTGGTTGCATATCTACAGGCGTATTTTACATTTAATGATTTCTTTGTTATTATTTTGAAATATCAAAGACATTACACTTTTTAAAAGATGACGAACAATAACAAGCCTTACTCTTGATTACATAAGCTTGGTAGAATTTATTCATTCTCTTCTATTGTCAATTTTCATCAGACTACGCGCAAGCCAAACCAATTTTTTTTCGATGTTTTAATTTCTTTTACCCGCCGACTATGGCTTCATTGGTAATTTTTCATGTCTTGATAAAGAACACTTTCCGCTTCTTTTTGTCTCTTTTATCTTATTTTCTAATGTTAATATGAATTTATCAAGCAAGAAAATAATTTTAATAAAGATATTAATTTCCATTATTTGTGAGAAAAAAAAAATAGTCTGTGTGTGTATTTATTATTTATAAAATAAAAATGGAAGAGAACAATTTTACCCTCTCAAGTATATACGCTTAGTAATTGAATTTCATAGTAACTAAAGAACAAAAAGAAAGAATAAAAAAAAAAAAACAATCTTAAGATCAAGCGCGATGAATTTTTTATTAATGCATTCCAACTTTATAAAGTCGCAAACTTGCGTGCTGATTATACTTATAAATAAAAATAATTTAAAACTGTTGATAGTGTGAAATATATTTTCAAGGTTAAGAAAGAGTTTTTTATTCATAAATTAATTTTCAAAAAAGAATTTTTGAATAATTGAAGCGGCTTTCTTAGAAGTCTATATATTAATATAAAAAAAATATGGTGGCGATCACACAACTTTCTTATCTTGAAATCGAATAAAAAAATAAAGAAATTAATTCAATAAGCTCAAAGTTCTTACTGATCTCTTAAGTGTAGTCAGAGGGAATTATTAAAGTGGACCATTTTTTTTTTAACTAATCAAAATATCCTTAATTAGAACAAATTATAAAATATTAAATTTGACAAGGCAATTGCTGTGTCATCTGTTCACGAGTTTCAAATTTCTTAGTTTACCCTAATGAATAAAAATAATTTCCTTTTCGTTTATCCTTTTATTCAATTTAGAATAGTACCAATTATAAGTCCTCTTAGTTCTGAAAATAAATTATAGTTGCGATGTATAGTATTCAGTGACGTCATTTCAACTTTGGGTAGGGGGAGGCAAACTTTTTTCTTGAACCAGTGGTAAAAAATTTATTTTGTTGTTCCAAACTAACTATTTAACTATTATTTATTTGTTATTTAATTTACTGTATATTTTAAAATATTTTAATTAGAATAAGATAAAATGCGAATGCCCCCCCCCCCACCTTTCCTCTCCCAAATGATGACCCTGATAAGGTTAAGAGATTTTAAAGATAATTCAAGATGTTATTTTTTTCTTTTATTTGATTATATCTTTGCTCACGTTTCGGTCCGGATATGGACCATCTTCAGATGTGTAAATATATATACAAAGTTCTTCATACACTATAAACAAGTTTTTTTTTTTTATTTAAATTATAATAAATATTGAATTGAATTGGCTCTTAATCAATTAAATTTAATAGCTTCCGATGAGGAAAAAGGCTTTAAATACAAGAAAAACACAAAATATAATAACTCTCTTCATAAAAATTTTATACAACTGTATTTATAGCTCTGAAAATGGTCCCTACCCGAACCGAAACGCCAACCGAGAAAGAAATGAAAATAATTACTAGTTGTAATCTCTAATCGTTAAAATCCTCTAACTTTGCTTGAATTCTGAATTGTTCCGTTTCTTCATAGAAAAAAAAATACATAACTACAACTACAAAATCTTTATCAAAAGACATAACTTCATGCTTTTATTAATTTTTGCGAACTAAGGACTTCAAAATATATTAAAGAATAATGGAGAAAATCATTTGTTTTTTTTTATTTTTTTCAATCTCCTCCTGAATCTAATATAAATTCATATTTAATAATATATCATTCATGTAAAACAAAATATGTCATTATTTTTCCATTCACTTTGTTAGAATAAAAAAAAAAGAGAATAAGTTTTGGAAGAGAAATAAGTCCATTAAGAGGCTTAGAGGCGGATGCTGGATGTTTTCAGATACTGTTTTATCTCATAGAAACGAATAAAACAACAACATCCTCCCGAATATAAACTAGAATGAAGTCTAATAGAATTGGGAAAATTTTCTGATTTAGAAAAGATAAAAAAAAAAAAAAAAAAAAAAAACATTCAATCGTAATTTACTATAAATCTATCAAGATATTGAAAGAAAATGGATGGATAAAAAAAAATATAGATTTTGAGTTAAGAAATTACAAATCAAAGTAGCTATATAAAGAAAGACATTGAGATATTGATGCGATAAACTATCGCTTCCTTATTTATTTGTTGCTATTAGTATTTAATTGATTTGAATTAATTTTTATTGGCTTCAAAATGTGATATAACAAGCGGGGTGGGCGTCTGCCTCAGGGATCCGATATTTTTATTTTATTGATAAAAATTAAAAAAAAAAAAAAAATTATATTATGATTGTTAGCCAATTACTAATTAGGGATGAAGAAGGCGCTCGAAAAGTCGATTTTCGACTTTGGAATACTTTTCCATTCTCGGAATCGATTAATCATTTCTGGAAGTCGACTTTTCGATTTTCTAGTCGACTTGTTAAAAACTCGATAGCTCGTGCTTAGGAGATTACTCAATAAATATTAAATATATAAATTATTTATTTATTTATTTATAATATAAGATATATGAGGTATTGTTAGAAAGAGTGTTGATTAGATGTGGTTTTAAAAGTAGGAACCGACCGAATATTTGGTTTCGGTTTCGGCCAGTTTCGGCCAAAAATCCTGGTTTCGGGTTTCGGCCAAAAACTAACCGAACCGTTGGGCCGGCCGAAACCTGAGTTTGCAAAGATGGAATGAGACTCGCACACAAAAAAACAAAGGCCAGGGGGTGGAAAAAATTTAGTCTCCCTAAAAAAAAGGTAAAATGATTTTCAGGGGAGGAGAAAAAAATTTTCGGCAGGGCGGAAAAAATTTCAAAAAAAAAAAAAAAAGGTAAAATTATAAGAATTTTGTATAGGAAATACAAGTTTCTGTTTCGGTTTCGGCCGAAACTAAGATTGGGGCCGAATATTCGGTTTCGGTTGAAAATTTTGTTTCGGTCGGACCCTATTTAAAAGTAAGATAAAAGTCAATCAATGAAAACGTTACAAACTATATTACCAATAGATATTAAGTATTGTAAAAAAAAATCGAAGTCGTTCAGTGATAATCGATTCTAATCGACTTGAAAGTTTCGATTCTAAAAAGTCGATTATTTTCAGCAAAAGATCGATTCTTTACTAAAGTTAGAGTCGACTTTTTCATTCCTATTACTAATTATAATTAGTTAGTAAACGTATTTTTTATTTTATTTATATGTCGAAGAATAAAAAAACTTAAATGTGTTATTCAATTAAAATAGCACAATAAAAAAAGGAACTTCAAATTAGGCCCAATTTCAATTTATGGGTATTGCGTAATAATCTCTTTAAATATGAATGGACTCGGGTTCAATTAATTATTTCATTAGATTCATATTATTTGAAAGCTGATTGTTCCGGGCCTTTATGAATTTATTATGAACAGGATATGACCCTTTTTTGTATACTCGGTAATTAATTTATACAATTTAAAGAAAATTTGAGGATTAAATTAGTTCGAAAGCTATTTAATAAAATTACTGTCTACATATCAAAGTGTATTTTTTCTCCTTTAAAAAATTTTTAACTATCCTTGGTGTTCCGAATTATAGAAAATTTGAACATTTTTTTCTTTCATAATCAAAATTTTCAATTCCACTTTTTTTTTTTTAAGTTAAATATTGAATAAACATAAATGAAGTAAATTATTTTTTATTCATGCCAAGCACTCTAAATTCAAATACAAATGAAAACTGTTAAGAAGTGCAAAATCTCTCATTTCTATTCAGAGAGGAAAGAAATAATTGAATTAGATCGAACCATTAGTTTTTACGTTTAGTGAGCAGAAAATCCATTTGCTGTATTTTGCCATCAAATTATTCATATCTTAAATAAAATAAGAGTGTTTGAATAAAAAAAAAATGCAAAGAATGTTTGAGTATATTATAAATTTTTTTTATTAGAGCATAATATTTAAAAAATTTATTTACAAATATCAAGAGTTGTTGGAGACGAATAAGTCTCTTGTGTTAGGGGTCAGTGGTTCGCTTCCCGTGTCAAAGGATAAAATTCTTCTTAATTACCGATTAATTTTACGGGATCTAAATGGCCCTGAAAAATAAAAATTTATTTCGTTCATTCAGATGTGAAAATGAATAGCGACACGAGTTACCCGAGCCAAGGCTATTAATTATTCCTATCAATTGTATAGCCTAATTACTCTTTCTCTCAAAAATAAATTTTTGGACTTATCATTTCAATTAAAATAAATAATTAGTAATAAAGTTTATTTATTTCTACAGTAGTTCAAAAAATAATAAATTTAAAATTTATATAACCTACTTCTATAATTTCTTTTAAACAATATTTTTTTTTTCATTTAGATTATTTAAGAAAAACATGAAAGTAAATTTATCAAGTTTAATTAGTTACTTAAGAGTTTTAAGTGCATCTTACGCATCTGTGAACTGCCAGAAGCAAGAATCTCAGTTCAAATCCTGAGAGATAAGGCTCTTATTTCAGGCAACTTTATACTCACAAATAAAATATTCACTAATCTCTTTATTTGAGAGCCTTTTACGGTGTCTTGACCACCGTCTAATATTTAATCTTAAATTCATAATTTTCATTACCTTAATTACAGTGGAGTTTTTTTTTCTATTTTTAAGGAATTCCTTACCTGAAACAAAAGAGAGAAAATATTTTAGAAATCATTTGGTTTAATTATTATATTAAATATAATAATAGGCTACACTATAACTTATATGTAAATATCCATGTACCCTGGATAAGGGAGGGAGAAGTCAAATAAATAAATAAAAAATATCCATGTTCATTAAATTTGTTAATTTTATTTTAAAATTGTAGAAAAAACACTTTAATTGTAGTTAATAGTCAATTAATATGAATAAATAAGAGAGGCTTACGTCATCTATAATTAAATATTTAATTATATTCTATTATTTATTAATTCTATAAATAAAAGTTAAAATGCCCTTGATCCAATGAAAATAGGCAACCATCTCTACCAGCCTGCATATTTGGTCGTTTTTTATAAAAAACAGGCGATTCTTTTTTTTAAGAGAAATAGTCCCTTCAATAATAAAACAAATAAATACAACTCATAATAAAATTTATTGCATTTTTCTTCTTTTTAAAAGACTAATGAAGCAGGGGAAGAGATCTTGTGATTGTTTTAAAGTGATACATCTCGCTTTAACTATTTTAGAGTGGAAATAAGATACTGGAATTCCGAAAATGACTACAATATTTTTTTTTAATATAGGCCACCTAATAACCTTTTAACAAAATATAGTTCTTGTCTCTCCTAATGAGAACATTTTATAAGAATTAAGAATATATAAGATAAAATATTTTAACGCAATTTAATTAATTATAAAGAAAAATTTATGTCAGACCGGATTAAAAAGTTGAAAGCAAAAAATATTATAATGGTAATACTTTAATATAAAATATATTCAACATAAGCAATAAAATTTATTCACCCTTATCATCTTTATAAAATTGAAAAAAGTCATAATAGTGACAAATGACAGCTTAAAAAATGTCATATAAAATGTATATAATTAATTGCCATAAGAAAAGAAAAAAAAAAAGTTAAAAGTGTGCCAAAATATGTTTACGACCAGGAAAACAACTCTCTGGTCGTTTTCTCATAAGAAATATTTAAATGGATGTGAAGAGGAATTTGATGCGACTAGACAAGTGGAAGAAGGACAATACGAAAAGATAGGAAAGACGATTGATGATCACAAGGGATATGACAGCACTCATGCCGAAGTCTAGAAACGCCGATAGAGAGCCTGAAGAGGGCTTATGAAGAGACACGGAGATTGAAAGTAAAAGGGAAGAAATATAGCAAGCATAAAGATTAATGTAGGGGAACGTTCAGGAGGGGTTAGATGAAAGCCCTAAGGTAGACCAAGTAGCAAAGGATGGATGTATCTGAAATGGCAAGGGCGATGATAAATAGGAGGTAATGTCCCGAAGAAAGAGTTTAGCTGATGGCCAAAGGTTGCATCGTTGGTCAAACATGAAGAAAGTTGAGATTAGATACAAGATGAAATTTGTAAGAAAATGATAAGATCTAAATGAGAATTTCTCTGTTTTGAAAGAAGAACTTGATTAGAGTATTATGAGAAGAGAATTAATTGTTAGAAGATAAGGTCTGACGCTTGAGTGTGCGTTGACGTCGACACCCCCGGGGAGGTACAATGCGATCGATTAAAATTTGTGAATTTTATTTCTTAATTTAAGTAAAAAGAAAATTTAAGTTGAATTTTAGATCCTTTGTTATTTTATTATAAAATCCGTTGGTCATCATTCGTATATGACACGGAAGTTGGGTCTTCCAGGTCATTCTTGGCTCAATGCATTGCACAGATGCATCAGGGATAGAGGGATAAAAGTAATATCCTGTTCGTCTCTCTACTGGGGGTTCGTGTAACATCCTGAGGGAATGCCGAGGTATTATAGTCAGGCCTTCCAAACCACTGCCAAAAATACCGCCCTGACGTGTTTAGCGTAGTTTTATGGGTGAAGGGCGGAAACACTAGAAAGAAAAACAGTTGAAGAATGAGGATTCGTACTCAAAGAATATAATCCATTTCTTTTCATTCTAAAATATAACAAAAAACTATAGCTTTGAAGAGGAGACATTATAATTTAATAAATTATTTTTTTAAAAGAGATTTTGGGTCTTATAATTAAAGAAAACTGTAAAAAACTATTAAAATAAAAATAATGTAGGCTTAATAGAGTATTTGGATAAATAATTTTGCAGATGTCCGCCGAATGCTAAACTAGTAAGCTTCTTTCCTGATGAAGTCCTAATTATTTATAATTCAATATAGATCTTGTCCAGTTTCAAAACATAATTGCGTGTATGCTTTTTGTTAATAGGCCAAGCGCCCTCGGGAATCGAACTCAGGATCTCCAGCCTTTCATCACACTCACAATCATGTTAAATATAATATTTTATTTTTTCGGCTTAGGTTATAGGCTAGAGCTGCTGACAAAAGTCAATATCGATAATCTGTAATTATTTCGAAAAAATCGCTATTTTTTCTAATAAGAAATTAGTATGTTTTTAAAAAAAAAAAATTTATGCCTGGTTACCAGATAGTATCCGAAAGAAAAATAACTTTATTTTTTCTTTAATTAAAAATTTCATATCTGAATAATTTAATTTTCAAATAGGCTAATCTTTTCATTAAAATAATTTTAAATAGTAAACTCCGATGTCAAATTATTATCAATTCATATATTAATAATAATATTCACTTAAAAATCCTTTAAATTCACCAGAGAGAGGATAATATATTTATTTATATTTATATTGCCTATATTTATTGAAATTCGGATTCGTTTAACATCCAATTAAATGGTTAAAAAAGAAAATAATGATAGAATAAAGTGAATTTGTGCTCCATTTGAAAACGTTGGCTTGTCCTAATAGAAAGGATAATTTTTCGAATGTCTAATCCGATGTAAGCAATCACTTTTGCTTGAGATGATCCCCAACCGGGGAGGGTTTCGCCCTGTTCTGGCCTGTCTTCTACAGACGCTCTTTTCTACAAAACGGATTTCCCTCCTCGTCTTTCTTCGATTGCGCTTGCTTGCTTGCCTTCGTTTCGTCCAATGCTTTAGCTTTAGATTTAGCTTTCGCTTTAGCTGCCCTTGCAGGTGTTCTCGAATAAATAAGCTTTCTATTGCAGATTCTTGGTTGAACGTTAAGAGGATCACCGGAAGAAAAACGACATTTAGAGAAAACGAAATCAACTCAAGACAGGACAGGATACGATTTGACTTGTTTAGAAAACTAGCGGTGGAAGAAAAATAAAAGGAAAAAAAATACTCGAAGAACAAAGTCTTGATTTGATTCAGATCGTAGACTTAATAAGGATTCTCTCGAAATAATTTATCTTACTTTCAAGTAATTCAAACATGCAAAAAAGAATACGTCTAGCTAAATCAATTTGTAAACAAATACATTTTTAAATAGATCACCAAATCGAGATAGTGATTAAAGCTTCGTGGGTTGATAATATTTAAAAAAATTTTATTTCTGAGTGTGCCTTTCCAATGGATTTTTTTTTAAGGTGCGCGTCTCGGGGTGCTAATTTTGGGAGATTCCAGCGGCCACAATTTTGAAGCTATCGACCTAAAATTTTTTTTAATTAAAGCTATTTAAAATATCTACAATTTAGAGAAGCCCTTTTTTTGATTTTCGAAAAAATAAATTTTTTTTTTATTAACCTCATTAAATAAATGATATTTTAAAAAAAGGAGCACTATAAGTTGTAGATAATTAAATTAGTAATCATTATGTTAAAAAATAATTAATTTTTTACCCTTAATTAATTAGCTAGAAACTTTAAAATGAAATGGAATAAATCCCATGTATTGGTATGGAAAAAACTAACGCCATCTCTTGCCGCCTCGAGTAACTCGGTAGCCAAAAGTATTCTAACGACTTTTCGAGACGCGAACCTTAATATAAAAAACACTCACACTTTTCTAATTCACACTCACACTCACAAACACATTCACACATTCTTTTCGGCATCTCAGGCCATTTAAGACTTTGACGATAACCGTTGATTAATTAATATATAGCCTATCTAAGGGGTCCAGGCATTATTATCCCAGTGAAATTTGGAAATGAAATTTTGCATCCTTGAAGAGAACCTAATGGAAATTCCAGGAAAAAGATTTGGGCCTCTAAATCCCCAATTGGAAAGGTTAAAAAAGTTTTTGAAAATTCAGAAAAGCATTAGATTCTATTTCTCCTTATGAAAAAATCAAAACCAATTAATTATGACAAAATAATTAAACCCCTAAATATCAAGGCGAGGGTCCACCGGCGGGCGGCACCGCTGGTAAATTTACTAATTAATGAAATATAATAACGATCGTTCGTAATTGTGACAATAAATGATTCAACCAATTACAATAAATAGGATAATAATAAATAAATAATTTTGCAATAGGTATTGATTGCTGTATTGATAATATCAATTAATTGTGATTATTGGAACTTACAAATTTAATTCAATAATAATACTATTGTATATAAAAGAGGAAGAAGAAATAGCTCTAGCCCTAAAAAAAAGGTCTCAATAAAATTAATAGAATGGCCACCAAATGCACCTTTGACATGGATTAAATGGTTCGTATCTTGGTTACGTTACGTTACGTTTCGTAAATTTATCGAGCGAATCGTCTGAAAATGTCCCTCCGGCATTTTTATAGAGTCACTTAATGGATCAAAATATATTTAATTTCAAAAAATAAATTGTCCTTAGACGAGAGAAATTTCTCTAATCTTATTAAAACAACTATTTAAATTTAAATTTTCAAAAAAAAAAAAAAAAATTAAGGGTTATTTTCGTAAAGAATAAGATTAAATAAATAGTATGATTACTCAATTAAAGTTTATTTTGATAAAATTTGATATTTATTTATTTTTTATTCACTTCCGAAAAATCAGATGTGGGACCCCGAGAAAAAAACGTGTGGAACCGGTACAATAAAAAATAATAAACAATATTTAAAAGTTTAATGATTTTTTTTATCTTAACTATATGCTCACTTTTATGTTTTTCATACTTTCATCCCTCAAAATAATTTTAAATTCGATTAAAGGAAAAAAAAATTAAGTGTATAAATTAAGAAAATATTTATTAATTTCGAATAATATGCATCATTTGTTTTAAATATTAAAAAAAATTAATCAAAAGTTTAAAAAGATTTTTTTTTTCTTCTTAAAGGCTATTAACTTTTTATTTTTGATCATTATATTTATGGATAGAGTTTAATAAAGATCTACACTGGGACGAAAAAAAAAAATCATGAAAATTGACATAAAAGTATATTAATTTCTCTTTGAAACTTGTAATAAATTACTAAGTTAAACTTCCAATACCCTTTTTATCTGGGCTTTTAAATTAAAATTTACACCCAAGTTAAAAAAAAAAAAAAAAAAAAAAAGCGGAAAGGGAAAACTTTGCTAAGGAGCGGACTTAGTTGATAGCCTCATAATATAAAGGATCTTTGCCTTTAACCTGTTTGCTTGTTTTTGTAAAAATGACCGAAAGACCCTTTTTGGGGAAATGGAGATGGAAAGAAATTAATCTAAAAAAAAAAGAGAAAAGAACCGAATATTACTAAAAACTTTTGTACTATTTATTACTCTTCAAAAGGAACTATTTTCCCAAAATTATCGGTCAAATGTAATTATTCTAAAAGGAAAAGTGAACTTTAAAAAAAATTATTTTTATTTAAAGAGACTTCCCGGGACACAGCAGCCAGGTAAAATAAAAAAAACTTATATTCTGTCGCTGACGTTTCGAGAGCTAGTCGCACTCATCTTCAGGGCACGCAGAATTGTCAAAAATAAGTACAGGTGGTGTGGTGCTGCATATTATTATCATATATAAATTTGTTTGTAATATTTTGCAAAATACTACATATTATTATCATGTATAAACATGTTTGTAATACATGGGCGTAGCCAGACATCTTGTTAGGGGGGGGGGGGAGGGGAGGGCAATTCCTCGTTAGGGCGAGAGGGGGGTTTGCCATTAATATATACATAGATTATTAATTATTTGTTTAAATAAAAAAAAAATCAAATTAATGTAGTGGATTGGGGCGTTAAAAAAAAATTCCCAATGGGAAAAATATATATTTGTTTGGTTTTTTTTTTAAATTTTTAGGACAAGCCAGGGGGGGGGGGGGCAATGGCCCCTCCCTGCCTCCCCCTGGCTACGCCCATGTTGTAATATTTTGCAAAATAATACCATCATGTTTATACATGATAATAATATGCAGTACCACACCACCTGTATTTGTTTTTGACAATTATGCCCCCCCCCCTGCCCTGAAGATGAGTGCGACTAGCTCTCAAAACGTTGGCGACAGAATATAAAGTTTTTTATTTTACCTGGCTGCTATGTCCTGGGAAGGCTCCCGTCCTCTTCTAATTGAATATTTACAGTCATCAAACTCAAAAATTTAACAATTATTAATTTCAACTTCCAGCCCAAACTCAACGAATTATTATTATTTTTTGAAATTCATATCAAGATCCCCGTTTATTTACCCGACATGCAGACATAAACCTCAAACCCAACCGGCCTTTGGTCGTAGCCATCTACTGGCAAGTTACTTTATTTCCTATCTCTAACTCCTCCTCCTGAGTTCGTTTCTATCTAGTGAACTAATCCTTATTTCTGGTTCCACCCGGTTCCTTTGATCCAACCTCTTCTATGCTAGGGAGGATGTCCTAGTTTGAGGAGGGATTCCCTCAGCATTAACACCTTTCGAAGAAGGAATCACTGAGAGGGAACCTTCTTTACGTCCCTACCACAGGACGGGATGTCACAGCAACTCCCTCTCTTCGTAGAGTTGCCTGGGGGTTATTGTGGTGTTTAAAAAATAATATTTTTTAACTTCGCAATGGAAAAATATTTAATTTCATTCTTGTTAAGATTCATATTATATTTAATAACTAGATGCTAATTTTTTTTTTTTCAATGAAACTAGAGAACAAAAAGAAAATTATTGTTTACGGTGGTTTAAATTATAATTTTTTTTTTTTTTTATTAAAATTGCATTAATTTATGAGAGGATTATTTTTTATGGTGTTAATTATTTTTGACAACCTGTTATTTCTTACTTATCTATTAAAATCAATTAAATTCTTTGGTTAGCCATTTAATTAAAGCTTTTCAAATTTGGATTACACGCCTTCAGAACCAGAATAATTTTTTATAATTGTTCAGATCAAATTGAGAGTAACAAAAAATTCATGATATCGTAAAGCTAATACTATCTGTCCTCTTTTTGGAGATTTTCATGTTGAAAGAAAAATCAAGTTTGGAAAATTCATAAAAGTTTCTAAGAAAAGAAAAAACTCTTTTAAAGGAGAGGAAAAAAAAAGAATAGGATGGCTTTAAAGGATAAAGCAAGGATCTTTAGGTTGGAAATAAGACAGCTATCGTGAAAACGTTTGAGTAAACAAACAGAGATAGGAAGTTAATAAAACTAAAGTTAAAGTGTTAATTAATTTGGAAATTGAGATTAAGAAGGTTCCTTCTTAAATGTAGATCCAAGTCTGATTGGATTTTTAGTTTAGAAACTTTTAAAATTAATGAGAGGACTCTGAATAGAGAAGGAAAGAAAGAGAGAGAGAGATTAAAAACAAGACACAAAAATATTCAAAAACTCAAATGAAAAAAAAAGTAATTTTTTAGACAAGATCAAAAGAATCTGGAAATAAAGAAATAGCATTGGGATTTTACTCCCTATTTTCTAAGTAATATTTATACTCTATTTCAAGTAATAAGAGGTTATTAAAAAAAATATCCAAGATAAGATTTATTTTGAACTCTCATTTAATCTCTTGTGAGTAGGTGGAATGGCGACCACGAGTTACCCGAGTGGAAGCTAGATTCCATTCACCCATCTTATCTTATCTTATACTATTAAACAAGCAATGTACTTTTATTTGTTTGTTTGTAAGCACATAAGTTTTCAAAAACGGCTCTAACGATTTTTTTCAAATTTTAAATACTAATAGGTTCATCAAATTTAAATATATAATATTTTCGGTACAAATATATCAAATTGCACTAGATCTCACCTTTGGGAAAATTCGGATACTAGTACTTTACTGATGTACTTTTTTAATTTTTTCCACTTTTCTCGAAATTCGCTTTAACGATTTCTTTCAAATTTTAAATATTTCCTATTTCAGGTATACAAAATAAACTACGTTTGGTCTTGTCTTTGGGAAACCTTGAGTACTTGTACTTTACTGATGTACTTTTTTGATTTTTTCCAATTTTCTCAATATTACCTTTAACGATTTCTTACAAATTTTAAATATATACTATTTCCAGTACCAATATAAAATTACGCTAGGTCTCCTTTTTGGAAGATTTCGAGTACTAGTACTTTACTAATGTACTTTTTTAGTTTTTTCTACTTTTCTCGAAATCCCCTTTCTTTTAAATTTTGAATATATTCTATTTCTGGTACAAATATAAAATTAGGCTAGCTCTCGTCTTAGCTTTCGAGTAATAGTACTTTTCTGCAGTATTATTCCTTTAAAAGCTACTTCTCAGAGTAACCACAACTTGCCAGTATTGACAATAATAACTGAAGAGAGATATAATCACAACGTTTCTGCTACTCATTCTGAGACCTTCTTTAGATATAATTCAATTCAATTACAGAGTCTTACAAAGCCGCAGAACAAGTATTATACAAATAAATCACTATTTATCCGAAATTATGAATTTTTTTATAAATAAAAACAGTGAACGCTTCCCAAATTATCAAACACGAAATATCTAGGCCTAATAATTCATTCAAATTCGGACCTATGGCCACTTTGAAGAGAACTAGTCATTAAAAAGAACTTTAATATCAACTAGCAAATCTGTTATTATCATTTCTTTAAAAATTTATTTTGTTTTTAATTACTATTCATAAAATAAAATTAATGTTAAAAAAAAGGATATGAATGTAAATAATTATATAACTTTGTGTTTCAATTTTCGCATTTCTCTACTTTCAACTCTCTCTTTCACCCTTTTTATATTTTGTTTAAACAAATAAAAATAAAAAAATAAAAAATTGTGCTGATGTTCGTTCTTCTTTGTATATTTAGTTTTATATTTTTATTTTTTCATGATGAAATTTTCAAGCTTGCGATATTAATTTTTCAATTGGATATTCCAATCGTCAAAAAAAAAAAAAAATTCTAAATAAAGTCCACACCGAAAATTATAAAATTAGCTATATCCCAATTTCCAAGTTTTATGTCAAGCCGATTTATTAACCAGTAAATGTGATCGTGTGCGTGTGAGTGTGTGTGTGTGTGTATGTGTTGGCTATTTTACAAAATGTCAGTTTTGGTGAATATATAATTAACTTATAATTTAAACATTGCGAGGTGTTGTGGCTGTTGATAAAAAATTAAATTTGACTCGGGCTACGTTTGGCAAACGATTTCATTTGCGGGTCTAGCATTGGGAGGGAAAAGATGAGAGAGAAAGTGAGGGGGGGTGGAGGTGGCGCTTCGTACTTCAGGGCGCGGCCCCCCCGCATCGTAATTAAATGGCGCTCAGCGCCTCGGCTGCAAAACAAGAACCTGTCGGTCCATTCGCTTCCCTCTCTTTCCATGCATGCCACCAGATATTTACGCTCAAGGGGCTTTTTGTTCAGATGTTGCCCGCTTAGTGCTTAATGATTCTTTAAAATGCAAATTATTTCCAAACACAATTGTATATATAATTTATATTTATTTATTTACGCCCTTGTGTAAGCATTTAATCGGGTTTTTTCCCGGTCGCTTCTCTTTTTTTTTCTCTTAGAATGAAAATGGAGAAGAGGGTTGCTCGAAAAATACCCGGCAGCGATTGACACTTGCACCCTTGTAATTAATTCTTTCAATAGAAGATTCATAGAATTATTTGTATTTAGGGCGCTCTGATGTTTTTAACCCTTAGAAGTAGCTCTATCACTGACCTGCAAATTGAAATTCAACAAGTTCTAAATGGGATATTCAAATAGTCACTATTTGGTTGTTTTTAACATTACTAGAATATACTACGGTGGGCGGCATTGTAAAATCAACTATCAATTACATGGTAAGGAGGTTTAATAAAAATAATAATTTTTCTTTTTTTAACACTTAATAAAAGAGACTTTTTTGGGCAAGCTACCAAAAGTGAATTCCAATTAATTATTTGCAATTATATCGGTCAAAAGGGCCTAACTCTTCAAATATTATTTTATTAATTACAGAAATAATCATTTCTATCTTTCTTTTTAATAAAAAATCTGGTGTGACTGGTCGCACGACTTTCTCTTACCTTTGGTTAGAGAAAGTTGTGTTCTGTGCTTGTCACACCAGATTTGTGTCGAGATATATTTAGTTCAGCCAATATATTAGAATTCAAGATATAAAATTTGTAAATGGAGGAAAACATTTATATTTTGTTACCATAGCAACCATTTCTCCTATCTTTCCTATGAAAGAGTAAAGAATGCTTCAAAAGATTTCAAGGGCAAAATGATAATATACATTTTAAAGATTTTCTGCAACGTTTCGTAACGTGCATTAGCATAAAACAAATTGTTCTATCGTGCTTAGAGAAATTTCACTTCAAAAAAAAAAAAAAAACTAGTCGATAAAAATTAGAAATTTTCGCCTTTAAAGATGATAAAGAAAAATGCCCACAACGAAAGTTATTTTGAATACAATATAATAATGAACTTTTTTTTTTGGAAATTCTCAGTATTTTATTTTATTTAAGGTCTTTTTATTTTTTTTTTTTTTAGGTCCTATTTATTCGCAGTATTTGATCTTTGCGGTTAAGCGATGCCAAGCACTACCCCGAGAAATCGAAGAAAGCGTGTGGAACGTCCCCCGTAGGTACATTGTATGTTGTAAATAATTTCATCCCTTAAATGGCTTCTGTAGCCGAAAGGGCAATTAAAAAAAAATTGTTTATTATTGGGATTTTACATAAACAAGCATACAGTCATTTCATTTTTATATCGAAGGGACAAATAAAAAATAAATGTATAACAATATTCCACTTTTTATAAAAACGCTATTCAATACTTTATCAGTAAAAAAAAAATTTTTGTTTAAAAAACCACTAATTCATAATTGTTACTATACTAGGTATCTGAATGATACTATAATCAATCTTTTGTTGTTATATCTATCTATTCTCTAAAAAATAAAACAGAGAGAAAAAAAAAGGACAAAGGATCATTTTGTAAAAATGATTTTCTTTTTTTAATTTATCGGATCAATATAATAATAAAAAAATTTTATATTAAATTTAAATTTCAAAAAAAAAAAAAAAAGTAAATTTGTTCACGAACGATGATGACAAGTTGTTCTGTTTATAAAAGTATATCGTATTATTGGAAATGATCCCTCTCTCTCTCTCTTTCACTCTCTCATAAATTTGTTGACATAGTGTCAAACCCAACACATATAACTGCCCAGAGGAGAAACGAACACCAGTGGTGTTAACATTAAAAAAAAAAACGTGATAGGTTTAATAAGGGCCGATAGCCGGCGGCGTAGCGGCGACCAACACGAGAGATCAAAAGCCGGAGCTTAGGACCGGCGGATTATTAATTTTTTATGTATAGAGAAATTTGTGTGAATCGCCCTCTCTCTATCTCCCCTTCCTATATATCTATCTCTCTCTCTATAAATATATATATTTATATATAAAATTCATTGACGAACTTTGTTTGTGTACCAAAAACACACACGAAGGAGAGCAAGTGTGAGATGAGGGTTATTTATTTGAAATAAATTATTATTATTAAAGTGTTATGTAAATAAAAAAAAAAATCTAATATAAAAAATTATGTTTAAAATGCAATTGTCCTTTTAGAGGTAGAGCATTTGCTTCTGGTTATTATCGATATTATATTAATCGAGGTGGATTGAGAGCGCGGCATAAGATGGACATCTACTAAAGCCTTGGCACTGAGATCCCCGTGCACAATTCATACCAGCTATTCGATTCGATTGAGTCAAATAATGTAGCGAAATCTACATTTTCTGCCCTGGACCAAGTTTCAAACGAACAGAATGCAAGTGTTGCTAGCGTGCACCTAGCGTGCAAAAATGAAACGAACAAACCTTATAAAAAACTCAAGACTTATTAAAGAAAAAATTATTACGTATTAACAGGACCGAAGGTGTTACGCATGTTTTTCCCGCTAAGATGGCGTAGTGTGTCATAAAAAGTATGCCCAAAAATCAAGTAATTCAAAAATTTGCCAAGAGAGCAGAATGGTAGCCAAGGGCGGATACAAGGGGGGGGGTAAAGGGGGGTAATTACCCCCCCCCCCCGAGATTCGAAAAAAATACCTTTTTTTCGCGAAAAAATTTATTTTTAATGTAAAATTTTTAAAATTAATACTTAAAAATTTGATGTGTAATTATATTCTGGCAAACAAATACAGAATGCGCTTTTAAATTACCGAAATTAAAAAAAAATAGTGTGCTGTGCGACGAGTCACACCAGATTACCCCCCCCCGAGAAACACCTCTGGATCCGCCCTTGATGGTAGCTAATAATATTTAATGCATTTGGTTGATTTTCATTGATTTTTTAACAATAAATACTTTATAAATGTTATTATATATTATGTATCTTTTATAAAAGCATAAAAATATATAAATATAGGCCAGATATAGGCCATTAGGCGATCGGCTGTTAGACTAGCCTGCCATCTATTGCAAGAATGCTGAACTAATTTGACATTTGATTTTTAAATAAATCATCTAAGCTTATTTTAAAAATTTCTTAATTAATATGTGATTAATAATAACAATAAATTCATTTTTAAATTTAAAAAAAATTAAAGTTTATTGGGACTGATTGTTTTTTTTTTTGTATTTGCTTGATAACAAAAAAATTAATTACGATAATTTTTTAATAAGTCATTAAAAAAATTATAGCTCGATGTCCCAAAAATCTCTTATGAATTTAATTCATTTTAAAAAAGCCGCATTGAAAAATTCCTTATAATAGTCTAGTTTTTTTTTAAGTACGTTTAAACCCCTTAATAACAAAAAAGAGAAAACAATAAAATCTGAATTTAATAATGTATTGGTGTATTTAAAAGCCACAAATTGGTTAAAGGCCAATGTCTATTTTCATTTAGTAAAATGACAAGTAAAGGTCTTTGACAACCTCTATTTCGCTAGTCATCCATATACCTATGAATAATAGGTTAGATGGTATTATAAATATGCGAATGGATATCCATATAAATGCCTTTGACCGACTGATGCGTTCACTTCTGGCGATATCATTTAATCAACCCGAGTAAGAGCTTGGCTCTGGCCTTTCATCTGAATTTCCCTAAATATCCACAGTAAAACACTCGTGTACTATATATATATGTCTATGTGTGTATTACTTCCTCATTTTATTGTATCAACTAGCTTGTAGTAATTTACCCATTCTATTATGTTATGAACAAGTTGTATTCAAAAGTTGTGCAAACAAATGTCGCTTTTAAATGAATAGGACATTTTGAAAATAAGAGAAATGAAAATATTCAACTTCGTTTCAACAAGATATACAAAATAAATTGAATTTGTTTTTAAAATGAAAAAAAAAAAAAAAAAAAAAAAAAAATTCATATATAATCAATAAAAGAGTTAAAGGATAAAATAATCCTAGTAGCTATATAAAAGAGATAAAATAAAATTTTACATATTTATTGTGCGGCGTCCTTCGAAATACTAGAGAAAGTCATAAGCGTGCTCTTCCCTCTCTCTTAGAGACTAAAATTGGCGCAAATGGCCCTGGCAGCTGAAGCGCCCAATAATAAAAGAGACTAAAATCGGAAAATAATTATTATGCTTTAATATGAGAATTAAATTCAAGTATGATACATAAGGTTTTTTGTTTCAATGATTTATTTATTTAACATTAACACTTTATACGTATTTCGACACCATATGAGTCATCATCGGAAGTGAATTACATAAGATGATGACATATATGGTGTCGAAATACGTATAAAGTGTTTATGTTAAATAAATAAATCATTGAAACAAAACACCTTGTGTATCATATATGAATTTAATTGTCCTATTAAAGCATAATGTTTCAACTAGAGCCAACGGTTACCAGTTTAAAGAATTATTATGCATGAAATAGAATAAAAATAAATAAAATATAGATTATTAAAAGTTATTTAATTAATCAAAAGGTTAGATTTGCTATCTAGGACAATAGTAAATAATAAATTTAAATGAAAATACTATTTATGGAATACTAAATTTATTTTACCTAATGGTTGCAAATGAATGGCTTTTAATTATAAAATTTAATAGTAATAAATTATAATGAACATATGAAATAAGACGCCATTAGCTTAACTTGAAATGGACATTTCAGCATATTGACTTTAGCTAGTCATTACGCCTATTTTCAATAGAGCTAATCTAATTAGCATAATGGATTTATGGACACATCAAATACTTATTTAAAATTTAAATTTGACATTATTAATGGATACGTGAATAACTTTAATTAAAATGCATTTGTTAACTAAAATGTGCTTTATTTTTAATTTTTGTTCTATCAAAGAACTGATTACTATTTTTCTAAGGGACCTAATTAAAATAAAAACACCGCAACAAAAAGATTCGGATTCCCTTTGAACTTGAATCGAATTTCTCTATCCGTCTTAGTCATAGATTAGATCCAGAGAGATTGACCGATTTTTTTTTTATACCTGGAGCGTCGTATTTTTTTTTTTAAGAATCCACTTAGAGATATTAGATTGATTAAAGAGTTTGATATAAGCAAAGTTGAAAAATTTAATCCATTTAGAAATTGATAAAAAAAAATACATAATCACAAAATAGTGTAGTAATAAGCATAGTTAGCCAGGCAAAAAAATGATAAAAATTTAATTAATTTCGTCGACTTGGTCATTTAATCTTGGTTAGTGCTGGTGACTACACACAACAATAAATCTTATATATATTATTGAATTTTTACTCAATACACAATTTTTCGTTCTGAAGATGGAAGCGCAGCGTTTCCGAAACGTATTCAAAATTTTTATCATTCACTGTCTTCCTAACCACTCTCACTCCTCTACGATCTTCACTCTTTCTGTACACACTTTCCGTAGTAATAGGCCTAAAAATACAACGTATTTTGTTGCATTTTACAAAAGTATATTAATATACACTCTGGCAATATATTAATGGGCTTATCCAGTGAGTAGAGGAAATAAAGAAAATAAATTAATACGTTTTGATATCAAAAATAACCATCTTCGGTTCAAGGAAAAAAACAACAATAGATCTTCATCCATACACTTATTCAAAGCCGCTGACCAATCAGAGTCAAAAACCTTTAATACTCAAATATTAAAAACGAAGTAAATAACTATCTCTTATTGAAAGAAAATAGGTGGATGAAAAAAAGATTTCGAGTCAAGAAATTACAAATCCAAGTAACTACGGTATATAAAGCAAGACAGATATTGATACGATAGCAATTTTCACTTTCTCTTACCCTATATATGAAATATATTGAGAGAGAAAGTATTGCGATCATGTCAAAAATTCAATGTCGAGATTTTGATGGATATACATGTTTTGAGGTCCCCTGAGTCCAAAAAAGTGGGTCCTGCTGTAAGTAACAATTTTTAGCATGAAGGAATTGATCTACCGTAATGAAATTTTATATTTAATCCAAGTAACTACGGTATATAAAGTAATACAGATACAATAGCCATTTTTACTTTCTCTTACCCTATATATGAAATATATATTTAAGGTTAGGTACCCTCCCGGATACTCAAAATAAGCTTTTGAACAAAATCGGCCAAAAAGTACTAGTATTAATACTTTACTGATGTACTTTTTTAGTTTTTTTCGATTTACTCAAAATTCGCTCCTGCAAAAATGTTTAAAATTTAAAATGTATATTCTCATTTTACCCTAAAATTGTTTTAAAGTACACTTTACTCTTGTACTTCATAGGAAAGATAGAGGAAATGGTTGCCATGGAAACAGAATATAAATCTTTTTCTTACGATTAGATAAAGAAAATCAGCCAAACGGGATAGCCTCAAAATACCCCTTGAAAAACCAATAAAAGAAAACGTTTCGACTAAAATTAGATGACGCCATCATCAAATCTTATCTAATTAAAGCCGAAACGTTTTCTTTTATTATAATTTTCATTCGATAGAGGCTATCATGTTTGGCTGACCTCCTCTCCTTTTATTTACTTTATTGATACCAAGGTCTTTAAAATACACAGGTTGGCCAGAAACTAGTAAATAAACAAATTTCCGGTCACAGTTTTTTATTGATTCACGTCATGAAGCTCCTCCTTGCTAGTATTTTTCTATGTGGCAGCATTGTTGACTGCCTATAACCTAGTTCACATTCATTTTGTTTTGTTTGCAAATTTTATAGTTTCTGACTAAACTAATTTAGACCCTGGTATTTATTCTGCTTTATTAATAATATACCGTATATAAATATTTATAAATGGATTGTTCCGAAAGATCTTTTACAAAAAGAGGAGCTCCATGACGTCACTCTCTTGGAATGAAAAAAATGTAAACAAACCGAGTTTGACCCCCCCTGATTGATACGAGATATCTTGCTTATTTATTCGTTTCTATTAGTATTTAATTGATTTGAATTAATTTTTATCGGCTTCAAAACGGGATATAACAAGCGAGGTGGGCGTCTGCCTCAGGGGTCCAATATTTTTTATTTTATTGATTATAGCTTCATCCATACACTTATTTAAAATGACTTTAGTATTGGAGCAATGAGGATGGTTTATACTCCGCTGATCAATCAAAAACATTTTCTACTCAAATTATTATTGTAATTAAAAGAACTGAGAAAACTGTCTGGTTAGACAAGTTGAAGTCTTTAGTAGTTAATATCAAGCTATATAGTTTATAATTAAGTATATTTACAGCATCCAAGAGTTTGAATTAGGGCTGAATCGATTGGGGGCGTTGGCCATGTGGATGGAGGCTCGTTAGTCGGCATGTCATGTCTCCATCCCAATTGGAATACCCCCACCCCTGAAATGGTATTGCATCCCCCTAGAGGCTCCGCAGCCTCTCATTACGGTCCTTAGCTTTTTACGCCTTCAATTAGTCCACTAGCGGCTTTCATTTACAAATGGCTCAAAACATTTGTTCATCTCTCTGTGGCTCTTAGAGAGACTCTCTTCTTCATCTTCCATTTCTTTTCTTTTGCTTCCATTTGTACAATTGACTCTGTACTTTTTTTTTTTTTTAAATTAAAAGCAAAATTTGAAAAGGATGTTATACAAAAAGAAACGTGGGTAGAGAGAAGAGTATAGCTATATTTTTTTAAAAGTAAATTTAATTACTAGAGTTATAGAAAAATGATATACGTATATATATATATATATATATATATATACGCGGCCGTTTTCTGAATTTCAGAAGTGAAAAGAGAAAAAAGGCGACAAAAAATAGTGGCTTAGCTATTCGGAATTCAGAAATAGGTCAAGGTGTTAGTAGTCGGATAGCACACAACTATCTCTTATCATCGGTAATCGAAGTTGTGTCCGAATGGGTTGCATACGTTGCAGGCAAACATTTTCTAATAATTATTAAAAAAAAAAATTATCAATCTAAATTCTTTACTCTCTTCTCTTAATTATATGGCTTGGACAATAGTCCGTTTGGCCACCTTATACATTATCTAAATTTAATTTTAAAAGTATAGACATCCAGTGGTGCAGGTATTCTGTGCTTGTCACACCAGATTTTTTTGTGTCGACATATATTTAGTTTCGGACAGTAAGCTTACGATACATTTGAATTCAATTTTTTTTTTTAACACTCACACTTTTTTCTCATTCGCACTCACACTCACACACTCATTCACACAGTTTTTTCGGCAACTCAGGCCATATAAGATTTTGACGATATCCATTATTAATTAATATTCATATTGGGGGTCCAAGCATTCTTATTTAAGCCATTTGGTATCCAATTGGCTTAAATAAAATCATCGGACTGCCTGAGGTCCGAACCCGCGACTTTTGGTATACAAGGCTAGTACGCTAACCCCTACACCAAGCCCGAGGGCAATTTAAAATTTATACACATACGAAAATATTTATATTTTGTTATCATGGCAACCATTTCTCCTCTCTTTCTTATTAAGTACAAGAGTAAAGTGTGCTTCAAAAGATTTCAAGGGTGAAATGAAAATGTACATTTTAAAAAGCATCTAAAAAATAATTGATTTATGAATTTTAAACAAAATTGTTAGAGCGAATTTTGTGAAAATTGAAAAAAACTAAAAAAAAAACTACATCAGTAAAGTACTTGTACTTTTGGCAGATTTTGATCAAAAGTTTATTTTCACGCCTCAGGGGGGGGGGGGTGGTCTAAGTTAAATATAAAAATTCAATCTTCTAGCTCAATTCCTTCATGCTTTAAATTGAACACACACAGACCAATTTGCGGGACTCACTTTTTTGGACTCAGGGGACCACAAAACGTGTATATCAATCAAAATATCGACATAGAATTTTTGACATGAATACTTTCTCTCTAATAAGGTTAACATAAGGTAAGGGAAAATAAAAACTGACGTGGGTCATTTCATTTTTAATCATTTTTTTTTTTTTTTGATCTTCAGAAAAACATCTCAAATTCAACTAGTAAGCAAATAAACAAATAAGAGACTGACGTTCGCCATTATCTCAGTCGTTTAGTTTTGGTGGCTAGTAATTAGACCATGGGGTCTTCCGTTAGTCCGCCCTCTCGGCGCCCTATCATTAATATAGTTATCAAACGAAGGCCAGGAAAGCAATGGACTAACAAATTGCGGACCTTTAGCAGCTATTAAGTTGAGGTGTAGAAGAGAATGCATATTGATTTCTGTCTAAATTTAGCTCAAGAATTGTAAAGCATCTTATTGACTGACTTAAACCCTACTTTATTTATCTTTAATCTTAATTCTCAATTGAAAAGAACTAACTTACTGGGTGTAGAATGCACTCTATAAATTTATTTATTTATTTTTTTTTGAGACCGAAATAAATATTAAATTTAACGAAATAAATTTTATCTTTTGTTTATTTATTAGAATACAAAAATTAATTAACAATTTATAAAACATTTTATTATGAAAAATGAACCCACAGGGCTAAAATTTATTTTCCTTTTTTTTTAGGACGATTTATGGAATATTAATTTCCATAAAATTACATGCTTTAGAAGGAAACCTTTATAAATTATTAATTAATAAATATATTGATTTTTCGGATAAAATAAATATGGAATTTCTTGACCGGCAAACTTTGGACATATTTTAAAGTTTTAACTTAATAAGCATTAATCACAGAGTTGCCTATCAGAGGATGATAATCTAGAGCAGTGATAAATAATGCGAGAGGTTTTATGGGTCAGAGAATTATAATTTTTGATAGGGGGAATTTAAAATTGGAATTATTTAAATAATAAAAAAATTCTTCTCCCTCTTCTAGAAAAGATCTATGTCTGTGAAACTTAAATTATCAAAGATAATCTATATAATTTGTGATATATCACTAGGGCTTGGATCAATATGCACTAAAAATGCATAAAATATGCATTTAAAAGCGCCGAAATATGCACAAAAAATATGCATTTTAAAAGTAAATATGCATTATAAACCCATAATATGTAGTGTTTGATAGCTTTAAACCTACTCAAAAAACTGGTAAAAGAAGAAATAGCCAATAAATTTATTTTAAAGTTTATTGCTCTGTATAACCAAACACTTTTAAGTTATTTACATTAAAGCTACACCTATTGTCTGTTAAAATTGATTTTTACTTCGAAAATGATCTTTCCATATCACAAGACACCAGTGGCGGATATCCAGAGGTGTTTCTCTGGGGGAGGGGGGAAGTAATCTGGTGTGATTGGTCGCACAGCACACAATTTTTTCTTAATTTGAGTGATTTAAAGGCGCATTCTGTACTTGTTTGTCAGAATATAAATACAAATCAAATTTTTAACTATTAATTTTTAAAATTTTACATTAAAAATAAATTATTTTAGAAAACAAAGTATCTTTTTTCAAATATCGGGGGGTACATTACTCCCCTTGTATCCGCCCTTGCAAGACACGGACAGGACAACTCCAATTTATTTAATAATAAAATAAATGTTTGCAAAATTTATTTTTAAAATAATATAAATATTTATTTTTTTAATAATAATTTTCATGAAAAATATTATTTAATTTAAGTACAGTATATTTTAATTATTTTCTTAAATTTTCTCGATGTTTGACAGTGGAAGGGGGGAGGGGGGTTCAAAAAAGGTTTGAAACCTCTGGCCTACTCCCTCTATCTCTAAAATTTTCTTCAATTATTTTTCTGTTTTGCCAAAAAACGAGGAATAAAAATCACACAAACATGCAAAATATAGCTTAAATCGTTAAATATGCACTTAAACTCCAAAATAAGATTTCTCTGAGTGGGTCCTGATACTCTAAAACGACCAGATAAAAAAAATTTGAAGAATATCTATTAAGAAAAAAAAAACATGCATTATATGCAAAATCCGAGCCTATATATCACATATGTTAATAATAATATAAATATATTTTTTTTTGTATATAGAATAACATGTATAATTTAGTATATATTAAATTTAAAAAAATCAATAAATGGATTTATTTTGTTTATATTGGTTTGAAATTATCCCTTAAGCATATTAATTTGAAATTTATATTAATTTAAATACCTCTAAAGATAATAAATGATAAATTAGTTTATCCCTAATAATAAATCCTAATTAATACTGATAAATTATAATATATTGAGTCATCATTGTTGTTTATAATTATAATAATTTGCTTTTGAAAACTGAAGCAAAATCAGACAATTGATTTCATGCCTTGGGAGTCACTTTTAAAGAAAATATATTGTATAAGAGTTTAATTTCCCTCAAATAATCCTACGAAAATAGGCTTAAACAACAAAAACGATGTCCTATACAAGTTCAAAAGCCTCTTGTTCATTTCTAAGATATTATAACAATAACTCGCTTATTGTTCTTTCCCTTTGGTCAATATCAATAGAATCGCTTTTCATTACTGATTCAATACTATTTAATATTTAGGAAATCAATAAACAATAAAGTCATCTTTTTTTTTTTTGAACCTTTATTTTCTATAGGCTTAGAGGCAGGCTTCTTCCCCAATTCCTAATCGAAGTCAGCTAAATGTTGTCTCAATTGGCTGTTCATGTTTTATGCAGGATCAAGAGGCTTGATTGGATGGCTACTACCATCATTAGATTGCAAAAAAAAAAAACCAATTAGTTGGATATGCCTCAAGAGAATTCGCTAAATGATTTGCCAAAGATAAGAACTCGTCTCTAATTGCATCGACGAGTAATATTTATCATTTAAATGATGAAGAAATGGAATTTTATTTATAAATTCTCGGAATTTAATGAATGTTTAAGTAATCTATATGAAGAAATATGGAATAAAGTTAATAAAATATTAAATTGGCAACCGTTGGCTCTAGTTGAAACATTATTATTTAATCAGGTAAATTAAATTAAAAACACAAGATATATGTTGCAGTATATAATATAGGCTTATTAGTAAGCACTTTATATATACAATCAAATAGGGTAGTTGTAGTTGGAAATTTGAAAAAACAAATTTTTAAAAATTATCTTGATTTTATTTTCAGAGCATTTTAGCTTTCAAGTTTTTGCGCAAGTAGTGTTTCAGCAAATTGCCTTCATCAGGGCTATAAACTGTAAAAAATTAGCCTTTATATATTTTATACGTATTTTGGCCCTCAGTGTTTTGTTTTTAGAAGTAACCCAATACTTCTGAGGATGACACACCGTGGATTGAAACGTTTATAAACTTATAGTTTGGAGGGAAAGTGGTGTAGGTTTTCCGTGAAACATATTTATAAGTAAAATTATTTAGTATATGTGAGGTTTCACTAAGTTATAAATGAAAGATATATTGAATTTCTAACTCGATATATTTCGGGCTTTTAACCCATCTTCAGGAGTACATGTGACTGACATGCGAGTGAATAAAAGAGAATAAATGCTACCAGGCAGGCTTAGCCCCTCCCCCAGCTCCTAGCTAAGCCTGCCTGGTAGCATCTATTCTCTAGAGTGAATAAAAGAGAATAGATGCTACCAGGCAGACTTAGATAGGAGTGGGGGAGAGGCTAAGCCTGCCTGGTAGCATCTATTCTCTTTTATTCTCTAGAGTGAATAAAAGAGAATAGATGCTACCAGGCAGGCTTAGATAGGAGTGGGTGAGAGGCTAAGCCTGCCTGGTAGCATCTAATCTCTTTTATTCACTCAGTCACTATGTACTATAGCCCGAAATATATAGAGTTAGAAATTCAATGTTTCTTTCATTTATAACTTAGTTAGTGAAACCTCACATATACTAAATAATTTTACTTGTTTATAAACTTAATAATATATAATATATTGAAACATATAACCTTGTGTTTTTAATTTAATTTTTCTGATAAAATATTAATAATAAAAGCAACTTGTATTCATACTAAACAGTAAAACTTGCCCACAAAATCGAGATAAAAATGTGTTGAGTCTAGCCTCATTTTTCTTATTTTCTGGGAGGAGGATTTAATAGCCCCACAAAATTAATTTTCTCAATAATAAACGTCCATCACACAATTTTATTCTCAAAGTAAAAAAAAATACTATTATAATATAATGTCACATCTGATTTTTAAGACTAATATTTTTTTTTCTTTCAGAGATTAAATCAGCACAATATTCTAAATGGTAAAATGAAAAATATTAAGCAGAAGCAATAACATAGACCCCAATTTTTGAACTAAGAAATCCTTCGTATATTTCATTTTAGGTATGAGAAAGTCTTAAAAATATTGATCATAACTTTTTATCCAAGTTACTATATGTACTGTATTATTCAGTAATATCATAATAATGCCATGTTAGCTTATCCAACAGGCCAAAATAAAACATTGAGCCAAAAAAATGATAAAGCGACAGAATATGAATGAGACTTGATATATCATGCTTATTTTCCAACTTTATTCAAGTGAGTGTATTTTTTTTTTTTTTTTTTTTTTGGGTTTTAGTTTTAACCCATTACAATTTTTCCTTGTTAATAAATACGAATAGAAAGAAAATAAAAGATATATTCTTAGATGCTTAATAATAAATATGAATGCAAAAAAGATAAAACAATTTTCAAGAAAAAAATCCCTCGTTATATACCATAGAAGAGCAAAAATAGGGAGCTAATGAATAATTAAGTAATTTTTTATTCCTTTGACAGGAATCTATTCAAAATAAAATACACTTAGCTAATGAGTAGGGTCCGACCGAAACAAGATTTTCAGCCGAAACCGAATATTCGGCTCAATCTTAGTTTCGGCCGAAACCGAATATGGTATTTCCTATCAGCAATATCTTATATTTGGACGATGTTATCCATGAAGGAACCAAGCGCCATTATGATCGGAATTGAGATAAGACCGCCATCTTATCTACCTCTTTAGTGCGTGGCGACTACGAGTTACTCGAGCTAAAACTAACAGTCTCAGTGCACTTTTTTGTATAAAACAAGAAAAAATGTCATTCCCATTAGTTTTGTTTACAATTGTTCACATGAAATGCCCCCTAACTCAGATTTAAGTTAATGGAGCTTGGTTCCTTCGTGGATAACATCTTACGTAATTTTATTTAGGGAAAGATAGAAGACATAATTATATTCACTAGCAGGGGGTAGGTTGGATTTGAACCCGCCTTTGCAAATTTTACTCATCCCCTTCCCTCGATATCAATTTGAAACAACTTACCCTCATTTATTTATTAACAAACGACAATAATTTAACATTTAAAAATATCTAATTTATCAAAAAAAAAAAAATAGAATCGCCTCTAGCGAATTGGTTAACGAATTGTGATATTTTATGAAAATATTAATTTTAATTACACTTTTAGCATTTTGTTTATAACATAATCACTCATTTGAAAATTTTCACCAGTTCATAAGTCTTCACTTTTGTTGACTTTAATTTAATTTTATATTTAATTATTCTCTCTCATCTTATTTTTTATCAAAATATATAAGAAAAAAAAAAAAAAACGTTAATAATATGGATCTACTTTTTATTATTTTAATAAAAACTTGGAAAATTCTTGTTTATTTAATTTACATACAATTGTATGATTTTTAATTAATTCATCAAAAACAATGTTTTTCTAAAAAAAAAAAAAGGATTATAAATCAAACTTCGGTCAATAACCTATCTAGTATAATTTCACCCCTATTAGCTTGAAAGTCGTCACACCTAAAGGAGTAAATAAACCAATAAAGGTGCGATCACACTGGGACCTGGCTTGACTTGAGTTGAGTACGGTGGCGAACCCAACCTATGTACCTAGTACAGTGCAGAGAAAATATATTGGACAAGCTCGCGTCTGCCTGGATTTTGAGCCTTACGCATGGGCAACCATTTACAACAGTCTGTATAGTTAGTTGCTTCCAAATGGACATGTCCCCTGCAGGGTTCTCTTAACAACAACTCAATATACAGACTTTTGTAAATGCCCAGTTTCCTGTGCGTGGGGCTCAAAAGCCAGGTGGACGCGAGCTTGTCCAATATCTTTTCTCTGCACGGTACTAGCACGTCACTTTACTGACTCTGTTGGCGAACCAATTTTGTTGGATCGAAAACTGTCTCTGGCTGTCTGAGCCGGCCATATTATATACATTTTCAGTGAAGTATGTTTTATTTGTACTTATTAGGTATATTCTCTTCAGGCCCAAATCGTTGTCTTATATCAAGAAGTCTATCAGATTTTCTCAATTAATATTTTTTTTTTTTTGTCATTTAGGTATATAAACTGCTTTGTGAAATTATTTTTTGTTAGACATTAATTTTTAATTAAAAAATTTATATATAAGTATAAAGCTATATATATTTCTTTGTGCTTGGATAAGAGTGTGTGTGTGTTCATTTAAAGACCCTTAAAGCAAGCTAGTACGTTCAAAACATCAACGTGAAAAGATTGTCAAGACAAACATACCAACACAAAACAAGAACACCCATACAAAGGGGACATTTTTGTCAAGATACTTTTGTCAGCAATCTCCCCTCTTTATAAACCTCACCTTTGCACATATGTATTAAGGGCTTGCAATTTTTTTATCTGACTCTCTTGGAAATTTGTACTGAATAAATAAATATAACGGTTCACAAAAGGATTTCTCCCTATTCTTATGAAATTCTTATATTGAAATAATCAGAAATCAATTGCATATTCTGTATTACTACATCATATCGTATAATCTAAAACATTGAGGGTTAAAAAGAATTAATTAACGCCTCAATTATAAATAAAAAAAGCGAATCTCATCTTTAATTAAAAGAAATTCATTTAATAAAAATGAGTAGCCAAGTTTATTTTTTTCTAATAAACAATTAGCTTTTGTATGAAAATTAGTCTTATCCGGCTAATTAATTAAATGGAATCGTTTGATCTCCTTAATGTTATAAAAGATGAAAAAAAAAATATATATTTTGGATATGTTCTTCGAAACCTCCGTCAGATAAATAAGTGTAAAATAAGTGGGAGGAAGAATTTGCGATTTAAATTAAGTAGGAGATTAGACGAAGCGTGCAGTGAGATTCTCAAGGATGAGTATTAAGATGAAAGGGTTGAACTGGCTTGGAATGCCAGGCACATGCCTCCTATTACAGTTAAAACTTTAACAAATTTCATGGTATTAACTGAAGGATTTGCTTACTTCTGTTCCTTCCTGAAAGGGCCGAGACGGCGTCTTCAGATTATTGTCACCGACATCTTTTGTGCGGGACCTTAATTGAGACCCTTCCCCTCTTATTGTCTTTGTTTGTTTCTGAGAGGAAAAAATAATCAACGCACGCTCGACTGACTTTTTACTTTTATTTTCTAATTCCAAAGATCTAATTGAAAAATTAATATATGCACTGAGGAGCAAAAAACTGGAAGACTTGCTTAATTTGAAATAAATTTTCGAGTGAAATTTAAGGCTGTTCGGATAGTAAATGAAAAATTTGAATGCATAAATTCATCATTATAATTTAGTCGTGACCTATCATAGTTTATAATTGTATTAAGTTAATCTAATTACCAAAAATAATAAATGAATGACTTTTGACTCAAGTATTTCTTTGCATAATATTGATCTGGCAACATTCGCATTTGACAGCTGATTATGTTGGTCTTGTATAGTGATCAGTTGTATTTTGTTTATCATATTACAATGAGTAATGAAAATCAGTTTAGACACAATGGGCGATTTGCGAAAAAAAAATCGTAAATTAGAGAAAAAAATGTAAGAGAAAGCGAATTATTTTATGCGACGTTGCGTTTATATAGTTATGATAAATTAATTGATTTCAAAAATTTGTACAAAAGATTTTTTGTTTGTTTGATACACGACAAAGCTATCTTTTTTTAAAACACTCCGTCCTCACAACTTAAAAATATTTTACGATAAAATCTATTATTATTATTACATAGTCAATTCTTGAATGTAAATGTAGCTTTGTTTGAAATACTGATTGTAATTTCTTTCTATTATTTCTAACGAAATTTGGTATATTTTCATTTTTTGGGTGAATAGCAGGAAGTTCTTTGTTGGCAAACAAGTTGTTCTGAATCTCGAATACTTGGTCTCAAAAAGAGCCAATCATTGATACTTAAGTACTTAAATTAATTGGTAGGGAATAAATTTCACGCTCAGTAGATACCAATATATTCATTTTTTTTGAATTATTTTAATTGATCCAAAAATTTCGAATTTGTATTTTATGCAGAGTTCACCCTTTGTGATGACTTTTGTCTCACTCAAAATACCGCGGAAAAATTGAGTAAGGTAATAAAAAAGTATCCTGCTTTAAATCATGCCATCTGGTTCTTCACCAAATATAACAGTGTTTCTATTAATTTTCTGAAAATTAAAATAAAAAAAAAATTAATTGTTTTAACTAGACGCTAACACATGGAATAGAAACTCATTAAGTTTGAAACAAAACGTTTCATTTAAATTTCATTTGATCCCATTAAAACGTTATAAATTAGAAACGTTAATGCCTATTGCTGCTGATCGAATTGTTAAACCACTTTAGGAAAGACAGGGAATCTTTTAACAAAACTTTACAACTCCTCTCGCTCCGCTTGAAACTTCAACTTCGCCCACCCGCTTCGTTTATTATTTACTATTGCCATTGAAGCAGCTAAGAAGAGAGAATCACTTTCAATTTCGTCATTTGAATCCTTCCAGATATGAATCCGGTAATTATTGTTTGAAGATAACAAATAAACTTTAGTAGTGTTTCTCCTGTCATTAACGGGATTCAATGTCCTTTCGAGTAATTACTTCAATGTAATAAGAATCCTTTTCGATATTCTTTATTATAATTTAACAGATCAAAAGATAAGGTGTCTATTCAGGGTTTAAGAATTATTATTAATAATATGAATTGTAAAAAGGAATTAAGACTAACAGTATGATAACTTCCCCTTTTCTCTCTAGGAGAGTGATGAAGATTATTATTAAATTAATAAAATCTGATTTCATGTCTCTCTCTCTCCCTCTCTGCCTTTTTACTTTCTCTTACCTACTATATATGTTAATATGCAATATTGGTTTCTTGTCAAAAATTGTATATCGAGATTTTGATGGATATACACGTTTTGAGGTCCCTTGAGTCCAAAAAAGTGGTTTTAGCAACATGGTCTGTCTATCTCAAGGACGAAAAAAGCTTAGGAAGTTGAAATTTTATATTTAAGTTAGGTACCCCCTGGGACCTGACATGAAGCTTTTGAACAAAATCGGCCAAAGAGTACTAGTACTTTACTGATGTACTTTTTCAGTTTTTTTCGATTTTCTCAAAATTCACTCTAAAGATTTTGATTAAAATTCAAAAATCAATTATTTTTTCGATGCTCTTTCAAATGTATATTTTCATTTTGCTCTCGAAATTGTTTAAAGCACACTTTACTCTTGAACTTCATAGGAAAGAGGAGAAATAGTTGCTTGCCATGGTAACAATATTTTTCCATGTTTATAAATTTTACATCTTGAATTTTAATATATCGGCGGGAACTAAACATATATCGACACAAAAAATCTGGTGTGACAAGCACAGAACACAACTTTCTCTTACCGAAGGGTAAGTGCTATGCGACCAGTCACACCAGATTTTTCGATATTTAATTAATTACTAAAATATATTTAATAAATTTAACATCGAAATTAAAAAAAAAAATATTTATTTATAAAATGTAAATTTTCACTATTTATTTTTTTCATTTTGTTGTTTATTCAATGAAACCAAAAAGTGTCAATAGAAACTACACCCTCCATCCCGCATACTCATATATGTTTTTAATTTGTTGTGATATACAATATATTCCCGACGGACACATTTCATTTTTATATTTGCTTTTTTAACTTCTATTAAAAATATTTTTTTTTTGCCATTCTCTGAATAAATATTTTCTAATATAAACTTAATTAAAACAAAATTTATTTTATAATATTTAAAATGTGAACCATATGTTTTGTAAATAAATTTCCGCGATATTTCGATTGCTCTTTATTTTATTTTTTTTTATAAGGTGAAAAGATTTAGGCTTTTTTTTTTAGTAAATAAATATCTCATTAATAATCATATTGAATACCTTATTTAAATATTTATTTTGTAATAAAAATTTGTTAAGCTTGAGTAATTAAATAATAAAAAAAAAAAATAATAATAATGAAAGTATATATGCTTAGAATATCGTTTATGTCAATAAATTTAAATTAAAAGAAAGAAAAGAAGCTTTTAATTACATCGCAAAATAAATATACCGAGAGAAGAAGAAAAAAATAGACTGAGTTGAAATAAAAATAAAAAAAATATTCTTTAAATGAAAGAACTGAATAATGAAGGAAGATTTTAAAATGCGACCGTTGAGCAGTGCATTTGGTTGATTATCAAAATAAAATCCCTATTGAAACAGGCAGCAAGGGTTTCATGAAGGAAACAGCTCCAAGTAGACACAAAATCAATGCAATAAAAAAAAGAAATAAAAAAAAAGGAGGGAGAGAGAATCCCTGCAATGAATCCGTCATAGAGACAACCTGGATCTGTCAAAAACATCTGGTTAGGGCAAGATGGAAGGGGTAACTTGTACCCCTTTTTAATGACGACGAATCTTTGATATATTATTTTAATATTAGATATAATAATTAAAAAATAGAACTATAGGGTGCGAAGTCATTAGTGAACGTGGATATTTTATTAAATAAATTCATTTCTTTGAGTGATCTTGTGCTAGTGAGTCAGTGGATAATCACAAGGGATAAAACCATTCAATAAATGGGAATATATGTTTTGAGATCCCCCTGAGTCCAAAAAACGGGTCCCCCAAAATGGTCTGTCTGTCCGTGAACAATTAAGGTACCAGCTTTTGAACAAAATCGGCCACGGAGTACTTTACTGATGTACTTTGAATTTTTTTCAATTTTCTTAAAAATGCGATTTTCATTAAAGTTCTTATATCAATTTATTTAATTTTTTTTTTATTTTTATTCTGCTCCGGCATATCACCATTGAGCTAAACATCGTTACAAAAATATATGTTTACATTCTTATATCAATTATTTTTTACGTGATCTTTAAAATTTATATTCTGATTTTCTCCTCAAAATTGTTTGAAGACCACCTTACTCTTCTAGTAACAAAATATAAATATTTTTTAATGTTTATAAATTTTATTTCTTCTTTCTGATTTCTTCTCCAACTGATTTATCCAAAAATAAATTGATCTTTTTATTCATCCTCCCAGAAATTATATAGTATCAAATAGAAGTAAATTAACTAGAGAAAATGTTTATTGTTGTGATACTTTCCTACAATATTCCAGTAAATAGACCTATACTGTCAATTGGTTTGAATGTAAAGGGAGTAATTTAAAGGAAAATATCCGATAACTGATTATAACTCAACTTTTCTCTTCGTTTCATGCTATTTCAATGCATTTTAATCTACTACTGTAGTTTATGACAAATTCAAGATATATATCTTTATTTAATGAACTTTCATGAAACATGAATTGTATTTAAAATATTTAAATAAAAAACTTTCATGTATTAATATTAAAATAAATGTTTTAAAAATAGTAGAATTAAAATAATAGATAAAATGATTCAGAATTTAATAAAAAAAAAATACCAAACACACGACAATCTGTCAATAAAAAAAAAAAAATTTGCACAATATTAATAGCTATTATATTCACAAAATAAAGGCCAACACAGCAAAAGTATAAATAGATATTCCCAACATCCGCACTATGTAATAATTATAATAGAATCTAATAATAATATATTTACTTACATCAAGGTGTAACCAATAATAAGATTCATATTATATTACGAATTCAAATCAACTTCAAACAGCTATATGAACTATTTAGAGCTATATATTATTAATATACCCAAATATCTAATTCTGGGCTACATTAGTTCAATGTTTGATTGATGATGATAATCTAAATTTGGGACGCAACATAACGCACAACTATAAATTTATTTTTGCCCGACTTAGACTATTATTGCTCCATTAAGCTAAAATACTTTTAAAATGAAAAAGTATTTAGAGAATAAAGAGAAAAACCAAGCCTTTACTTCTCTCCCACCATTTAAAAATATATCGCTCCTCCTACAGGAGCCATCTTCAGTGAAAATTCTGAGAGAGGTTGTTACAAAATTAAAAAAAATTATAGAAAATTTTGAGTCTATGCAGTATTCTGAAAAATAATAATAATTGTATTGAGATTATTAAATATTTAAATAAATCATGGTTCGAACAAAATTTAAAATCTTATACAGGGGAGCAGGAAAATGAAAGCAGCCAGCATAGAATAAAATTTAAGAAGGAAGTTCTTTTCGCAGTTTACGGTAGGGTGAATTGGCAGAAAACGCCACGTAACAAAAATGCGTTACAGCCAGTCCGAGCGCAGGCGGAGGAAGCCGAGACTAGCCGAAGCCTTGGCGAGGCCACGCCTATCCCCTCCCCCCACCAGCTCTAGAGAATTCTCTTTCTCTCTCTTTTCTATATTATTTAAAAAATAATTATTTATTTGCGGAACGCCACTCAGATGCTTGTTTTAAAAATAAATAATTATTTTCTTTTTTAAATAATATTCATATTAAATTATATTCGGAGTTGAAGAAAAGGCGTGAGGAACTTCGTCCCTCGTGGGGGTCTCACTACACCACATGTTTGCCTTTTTTTAATTTCGTCGACGTTTCAATTTATCATTCTGAAGATGGGAATGATGCATTCCCGAAACGTCGACCAACCCATTTTTTAATTTAAAAATAAAATTTTATTTTTAATATAAAATTTTAAAAATTAATACTTTAAAATTTGATTTGTATAAAGGTAAAAATGTACAGAATGCAACTTTAAATTACCGAAAGTAAGAGAAACTTGGGTGTGGTGCGTCCAGTCCCACCAGATTACCCCCCCCCTCCGAAAAACTTTGACTTGCTCTAGAGTGATCAGGTATCAATCAGTTCCTGACGCAAATGACTGGAAAAAGTTGTTTTATTACCGCAGATGCTTTTATAAAAACTATTTTATTTTTTTTTATTTTTTTTTTTCACCTTATATTTCATTAAATTAAGTGCCGGTTTATCAAAACCAGTCTGTAGAAAAACGTCTATACATCTTACTTTATTTGATCATAATTAGCATAGAAATTCAATCAGAAATGTAAAATTCTAATAACAGAAACGAATATGTTTGTTTCAAGTAGGGGAAGAAAAAAAAAATCTTGTGAAAGAAACGAAAAAAAAAAAAAAAAAAATTGGAAAGAAGAAAACGAAAAAGAAGATGTATCTAAGGGAAGATCCCAGAGTAACAAGTTGGTAAGATTTGAGGTCGCAGGAGATAAAGGTGCTTGCTGAAAGTAAAGGAGAAGGAGAATTGGTTGTTGTCTGTCTTTGTATTTGTGTTTGTATATAAATGTGTGTGTGTGTGTTGGGCGAAAAGAGGACGAACGTATAGTATGTACGCGAGTGCTTGTCATGGCGAATATATTTCCTACGTCAACACAGAAATGACATTAAAGCTAGCGGCGACCATGTTTGCTCCTCACCCTCTTTTTTTTTCCTCTCTTTTCTTCTCTCTCTTTCTCTTCTGGACAACTCTCCCAAGTTACAAGCCCCTTTTTTTTCAAGCGAGAAACAAGAAATACTATCGAGATAAATGTTTTGATATTATATTATGCGACTAAATAACGGTTATAATTTATCTTTTGAAACCGAAACAATATAGTAAAAAAAAAATCTGGTGTGCCACACCATCTATGTTGCCACACTAGATTTTTTTGTGTCGTCATATAGCACCTTAGTTCCAAACTTGACCACTTGCGTTTCGTAGATGGCTACGAATGCTTCAATTGGAAATAAGAGAAAGTAAAAATTTGAAATACTACATCAGTAAAGTGTACTTCAAACACGTTTTAGGAAAAAACTTATTTATATTATTTTTAAAGAGCATCTAAAATATGGTTGACTTATGAACTTTAATCAAAATCGTTAGGCAAAATTTTGAGAAATTTGAAAAAAACTGAAAAAGTACTTCAGTAAAGTACTAGTACTTTTTGGACGATTTTGTTCAAAAGATTATTTTAACTGTCCGGGAAGATAACTAACTTAAATCTAAAATTTCAACGTTGTAGCTCATTTCCTTTATATCTTAATCATCATACTCAGACCGATAGATCATGTTGCGAAAACCATTTTTTTGGCCTCAGCGGACCTTGAAACATGTATTCCCATAAAAATCTCGACATCGATTTTTGACATGAATTCAATATTTTACATAAAAGGAAGGGAGGATAATATGGAATAGTCGGGTAATATGGAATACCGGCAAATCTCGGCCACCTTATTTGTTAGATGCTACAATTTAACTGATGCTTATCAAACATCCACCATAGTCATTACATGAAACAGGTATTCCATATTCGCCTCAATACCTATTTCATATTACTCACTTTTTTTTAAACTTAAAGTATTTAAAACACTCAAGTTTGTTTCAGATCGACCTAATTTTTTCTAGCATCTTCCGATAACCACTAAAAATTATGGTATTCCATATTACCCTCCTTTCCTTTATATAGGTAAGAGAAAGTAAAAATAAGTGGATTAAAATTAAAAAAAAAAAAAAAAATGCAATGTTTTAACCCACTCGCTATGTATTTCTTTCCTTTAAAGATAGTCAAGCTAAACAGGAAAAAGGAAGTATGAGAAATTAAAATTATCTTTATAAATTGCCTATCAAATCTTGCTCAAAGGTCAAGAGCAAAGTTCATTCTAATTAACGGACATTCTTTATTATATTGTTATAAAGATAAAGTCAATTATTATCCACTTTTTGTCTCTCTACTAATATGAAATTTACCTAAATAAACATCTATCTATCATCATTCTATTAAAATTCATCTTTCACGAGGTTAAATGGTTTTATTCTGATCTTCTAATCTTATTCTTTTGTTATATCCCTAAAAGTGTTGAAATCCGTCAGGAAATTTGGTTAGTAAAGTAGACAAAAAAAAAGATAATATATTATAATGAAAATAGCAAGTAAGGTCCATGTTTCCGTGAGAGTAAAAAGTCATTATTCATAAAAACTTTACATTAAATTTGACATCTTAACTTGACAAATATCAAAGTTTTTTTTTTTTTTTTTATTATTAAGTTTATAAAGAGAGGTAGAGTTATCACAATTAAAAATCACACTTTTTATTTAAAGTCATTTCGGCTACTGAGGCCATTTGACTTTATAACTTTATTTTATAATAGTATATAGAAATTTTTTTCATAAATTTAAGATTATTTTAGGGTATTTATAAATCATTTTGGTTTGTTTTTTTAGCTAGAGTAAATTATTATATTTTACTTTCTCTTACCCTATATGAAATATAATTTGTATTAAATATCTAGTCATGGTTTGGGTCCCATGGGAGGGGGGTTTGAACCCCCAAACCCCCCTGGCTACGTCTATGCATATATCGATGGCTTCCGGCCTGAGTTCAACAGTTTTGTATCTCGGTGACCACCTATCCCCTTTGAATTTTCAGCACCTCTTGGTGCCATAAAATCACATTTTATATTTTACAAAGTTAAGCAAATTTCTCTCTTAATGCCAAAAGATGCCCTTCTTTTTTTGGGTTTAGACGCTTAAGTGCTTTACGTTGCTTCACTTCTAATTAACATGCTATTCCTCGGATAAGCTAGGTGACTATGACTTTCTAGTATTTTCACCTCTAGTTAAGAGTTAAGTTTAAATGATTAATATATGATTAAATAAAAGCCCAGATCTCGTAGTTAACTAGCTAAGACTCAAAGTTCGATTTAAGGCTTAAATAACTAACTGAAATTAGAAATTGTTTATTTTTTTGGACATTTTTATATTTTTGCTTGATTATTTTAATTTTTAATATTGATTTTAATTAATTTTAATTAAAAAAAAATTTTTAAATAATTCTCGTCTGTCTCCGTTGTTAAGTTGCCGACTTCCCAAAACTTTCCTTATACCAGTTAGCTACACTGTTAAAAATTTTCAAGGGAAACTTGTATATGATGATGTCTGTTACACAAACTGTTTATGAATTTTACATTCGCGAATGTACAATCAAGAAAGTATATGAAAAACGATTGAAAATTGATATTTTTTTTTACAGTGTAATTATATGTGAAAAAACTCATTTTTTAAAACTCGAAGGTTCTTCTTTATTATATCGATAATTTGCTATTGGTCGGATAAGATTGCTACTTGTCTAGAAGTGAAGCAACCAGCCCTAAAATGTTTTTTATATACAGTATTTGAAACAAATTAAATAATGACAAGTTAATATTTCTGAAAACATTTAACTCCGGCGGGTTTTATGTTGACCACGCCGTTTTTATTTTAAATATTTATAACATTTTTTTTTTTTCAATTGAGTGTTTAAATTAATTTAAAAAAATACAAAATAAATAACAAGAGCTGGATAATTTCCCAATGGAACAATAATATCAGAAGAAAAAGTTAGTGAGAGAGAGGAGGGGGTTAAAGGGTATAGAAGACAAGTGTATATTCCTCCCTTTAAGGACCACCCACTAACAGTTCCAAAATGGAGCCAATACTAATGATATTCTATGGCCGAACTCTGCACCAAGAGAGGCGGAGGGTTGGCTGATGCTGAAAGAGCGAGAGTCTCGGTGAAAGCAAAAAGCTCAATGGAGCAACATCGATAGCCCTGGGGTCCAAAAAGAGGGGGACGATATTCACATATATAACAGTGACACTGACACACGTATGTAGAGGATCGTCTCTTCCCACTCTGACATGAATGATTGATGCCAACAATTCGACCAGCTATTAATTTTATTGGCTAACGAGAGACAGGAGGAATCTGTTGTTTATTTATGCTAATTAAAGGGAAGTATATGTTTGTTTTCTTAGCCAAATCGATATTCAAATTTATTTTTTTTTTATTCTTACTTCATTGGACCGTATAAGAGTGATTTCGTGCATGAATCCATTTAACTAACGCGACTCAGTGAATTTAATTTTACTATCCCATCCTAAATGCTAAGGAATTAGTTTGTTTTTTAGAAAGTAGGCAAAATACAGAAGAATTTTTTGGTTCCAGAGATTTTTTAATTTCTAATTGCGCTTATGTAGTCTGATCTAGAGGAATGAACGAAACCAGAAAGACTATTTCTGTTGTTTCGGAAAACTTGCTAATTTCTTTACCTATATAAAAAACAAATTTTTTAATTGAAACAAATAATTCTTCTCCCAAACAAGTCATACCCACTAAATAAATAAACCACAAAATAATTACAGCCCATAATCTGGATAAATAAGAACGAGATCTAAAAAATTATAGCACGTCAAAGAAAAGATTTTCTCCTGAAAGCAACATAATAATATTTAATCGCAATTATTTCTCAAAATATTACATATATAGGTAAGATAAAGTAAAATATTATTTTTAAAATAGGTCAGAAAAACTTTACAGTTGACTAAGTCTGATAAAAGAACTTTGTAACAATTCTGGTCATCAAAAAGCTTTATTATCTACAAAAGAAAGACAAAAATAATTTGGTTTCTACAAAAATTGAAGAAACTGAGACTGACAACTGGTCACTTGACTAAAATTATAAATAATCCCTTGCATGTGCCTCCCCGAGTAAAAATGATCGAGGGATACACACGCCCGCAGCAGGTCTGCCTAGTGAACCTTGAGGGACACACAGGGATATACACGTCAGTGGTGTAGCGAGCTTAACTCGTACTCGTGCCCGGGACACAATACCTTTTTAGCGCCCCCCCCCCATTCAAAAACCATATAATATTATATGTAAAATACACTCGCAAATTAATAAATAAATAAAGTAAAATAATAAACATAGGCTCAAGCTAGGCTTTAAATTTGAGACAAAATTATCCAGAAATTTTTCGTTTTGCGGACCATTTGGCGCCCCTTTGTGAGTAGCGCCCGGGGCATGATGCTCCCCCCCCCCTTATTCTCCCCCCCCGCTACGCCACTGCGTCCACACCAGGGATACACACAGTAGATCGAAATAATTAGAAGAAAAATGTGTGTCCCTGGTGCGGCCCTGAGTTTCCCTATCAAATTCATTATTTGATGCTAGCATCTGAGTTATATCTTTCCTCAGATTTAGAATATCTTACAATCTGAATGAGTGAATAATAAATTAGTTTATTTATATTTAAAAAAAAAACAATGACATTTTATTTTAAACGTCTTTTAGATAGCATAAAAAGATCTTTCACTGTTTATTTTTAAATTGTATAAAGATTATATAAAAAATGAGAGTTTAGTAAGATCCCTTCGATAAGCACGACGAGGCGTGATCTCAATTTGACCTACAAGGAACGACGCACGCCAGGCCTTTGGGAATCACAATTATAATGATTTATTATTGTCGTAAGGAGTTCTCATTTAAAAAAAAAAAAAAAAAGTAAAATGTTACTGACCTAAAATGATATATACCTAAAAATATCTTTATGAATTAAATTATATTTTATCGCAAAATACAGTACAAAATTGTGAATGTTTTACTTTTTATAAAAATAGTGATAAATATTTAATTAATATAATAAAAATTAGCCAAGTAGGTAATTTTGAGCTTGCATGTTTTCTTAAAATTGCCTTGCTTATCTCTGGAATGATTACATTTATCATAAAAACCCCTCAGTATGGCTTATTTAATTTTTAATTGACTTTAATTTGGGGGAAAAAAAAATAGAAAGAAAAGAAAACGCGCAATAGTAACCTACATTCTCCTGAATGAGAGAAGGTCAAAATACCTACAAAATTTAATCATTTTTTAATCTTCTTTTAAATAAGCCATTTGGCCACCAAGCTAAATAAAAAAAATACCTTTATATTTTGCAAACACTAATAAAAAAAAGTCTAATAAAAAATCATTGTGTGGTTTTATGAAACCACGATGCAAGTGAAACATTTTTTCGGATCGTAGGTGTTTAACTGAAAATTTTCAGAAAATTATTCAATTAAGGGTATTAAAATCGCGTTTTTAATCTTAACTTAACATTGGAAAATGGGAAAACAATAGACGCATGTTAAAAACTGAGAACAATATTTATTTAGTAAATGAAGATTTGAATCATTTTAAATTATTTCAAAAATTATATTTAAAAATTGAATAATTAAATCTCACAATTATTTTTTATAATTCGTCATATATATTAAATTTCAACTTTCCTATTTTTGTCGTCACGGCTTGTGACGTCATGGCTTGTAGCGTCACGGTCTTTGACGTCACGGCCTGTAACGCGACATGCTGATAGAAGAGCGAAAAAATTTGAGAGGATCAAATACAAGTTTCACTTTCAAAAATAGGCAACACTTGCCGCTGGTATTTAATTTCGTTGTGCTAATAAAATTTTCTACAATTGCCAATAAGTCCGACTCGAATTCTTACAAATTGTAAATTTATTTTTTTTTTTTTAAAGGATAAATTGATTAGATCACACTTTTTTTTACGTTTAAATTCAATTCACAATTTTCTTTTTATAGTCTTGTTGGATATTTATTATTTATATTCAGTAGAAGAATTGTATTTCATTTTGTTCGAGCTTAGATTGCAGATTGTCTCGAGAACAAAATCTGCGGGACGTCTCTTTCTCTCTTTCTGGTCCATTTTCTGTCGGCAAAGATTTCTGCAGCCCTGGCTGATTTTAAACCTATTTTATTTTCCATGCACGTTCAGCCATATCTCATTAGGGAAACTTTTCTCTGACGGGTTTGCACCTCCCCAAACCCCATCCCCCGCCTACTTCTCTTTTTCGAAAAGCACCCTCTCCCCCTCGTTCATTATATAAAACGGCGACATTTCAAGCAAATTTAACATTATAGTTTTTAATACCTTTAGCAATGTCGTAAATAAAGAGGGTAAAAAAAAGATGGTATCTTCTTTGTATAAAAAGGTAATTCTCTTATCGGTCAGCTAGCCATGTTTTATTTAAAGCTAAAAATCTGACATTTTATTAAAATGTCACATAAATATTTGTAACTAGCTTAAAGAAATAATGATGTGGTTTTTAGTCTTGAGAGGTTTAGCCCGCCCCGAGGATGAAAAAGTGTGAAGGAGTGGGGGAACAATGTCGGCTGCGAGGGGTGGGTTGCAGCCTAAGATGGCGCTGGGTGGGGGTGGAATGCGAGGGATGGGGGTTGGTGGTTGGAGGGGTGGAAAATCAATAGCGGCCCGCAGCCGCGTACAGTCACTTTTAACGTTAAGGCCGCACACCCCCTACACTCGCATACTGTATATACATCAGAACAAGGAAGAGAAAGTTTAAAATATTATTTATACTTTTTAGAAATATTTAAATCAACCAATTAGTAATCAGTGAAAAAAAAAGTTATAGATTCAAATATTTTGAGTATTCTAAGAATTTCTCTCTCGGTGCCGCTGCAATGATATAAAATATTTATTCAAAATAATTGGACATAAAAAATAGAAAGTTTCACTTCAAAAGTATTAAAAAAACATGACCCTCTGGTCAAACCTAAAATGATGGTCTCCCTTCCACAAAAGTACCTTTAAAAGAAATTTTTCAAAATTAGGAAGTAATTTACTGGTAGAAACAAACATTTGAAACGACTCATATATGGATCGTTTATTTTGAAAGTGGTGTAAGTCCATTGTCTATTGTTTCGAGAAAATGAAAGGTTAACTTATCTGTTTATTAAGAAATTTATTTACCGACCAATTTTAAATTGTACAAAACATGGGAATTTTTTAAGAAATTTACAACTAGCTAAAGTTAAACATAGAAAATTTACATTAATTTAAGCATAAATTATATGATATATCATTAAAAAAAAAAAAAAAAAATGGACTTACACCACTTTCAAAATAAACGGTCCATATGAGGGGTTCAGAGTAAAAGTGAGCCAAGTTCACTTTTTACTCTTTTGCGGAAAAATGAATCAAAGTTAAAGCCTTATATTAAATTCCTCTTAAAATATAGCAACATTTATTTATTTTACATTTCAGCAATCATTAAGAACTTAAATAATACTTTATCTAAGTACACATTTTAAATTTTATATTCAGATTGTTGGATTTTTAGTTTTTAGATATTTTTTTTTTTCATTAAGGAACTGCTGCACTCTGGAGGATTAGTATTGAAATTTGCAAATGGTTCATTATTACCAGGGGCAGATTAATGCAATTTTGTCGGGGGGGGGGGCGTTTTTTTTTTTTTTTTATTTAAGGACTTTGTCGGCATCTATGGCCATTTAGACCCCTTTCCTATTTATTTAAATTGATTGGTAACAAATTCAATTGAAATTAAAGAGCGGAAATCATAATTTCTTTAGATTACTAGTTTGTATAACTTTTTGAATTTCTTCTCGGGGGGGGGGGGGGTGGGAGCGATCCGCCCCTACACCGAATAACTACCATAATTTACTAACCAAAAAGGAAAAAAATAAGAAAATTGTTTACTTTTGGACTTGGTCCACTAATGTTTCAAATAAAAATATTTTTAAATATAAATTAAAATAATCTGTCAGTATATTTTTTTTTTTAGTCACGAACTGATTTTGTTGTGATTTGTTAAAAAGAATGATTTTTTTTTACCCTTCTATTGATTTATATTAAGCTTATAAACCCTTAATTCGTTTGATTTTCCCAATCAATAAGTTATTATTGAACAAAATGATTTGATTCGTAATTGTTAAAACAAAATCAACTAACTTTTCTTTAAACAAAAACAATATATCAAACTGTCTAAAAGTTTTTTTTTTTTTTTTTTTAAGTATCAAATCAATTATTCATAAATATATTATTTAATAGTGGAGCTATTTTTTTCGGGGTCAAAAAATAAAAATGACGTGAAATTAAATTTTAATAAATTGCTTGTTATGAATTTTTAAGTTATTTTTTCTTGAAATTCTAAGAATAGTATATTGGCATCCCTTTATTTTATTATTTAATTAATTTTCTACCTCTGAATGTTTAGAGGGGGTGAAGATATTTGTGCATAAAGCAGATGGCGATTTTTAATTAAATTCTTCGCCCCTCGGTCTGAAATCCTTCATTTTGTATATATGAATGCGGGTTTAATAGCTTAAGGTCAGGACAATGGCGATATTAAGAAGCTATATTTAAGAAGTTTTAGTTAAAATTTTTTTTATTATGGAAGAGAGATGTGTGTGGTGGTCAATTAGAGCCTTAAGGCAACCCTGTGCGTTAAAATTCACAAACCAAAAAGCAATTAAGTATGATTGAATTGAATTTCAAAAGTTAATCTTCTAAAACTTTTTTTAAGCAATTTTCGTTCTGAAAATAAATAAATGACTTTGAAATTTAATTATTTCAAATATGTTATAACATAAAAAAAAGGAAAGAAAAAAAATTTATTGGGAATCGTGGTATTATGGAATTTTTTCTACGTATATATGCTCTAAATATGCCGCTGATAGCATATTTTATAATTGATATACCATCGGAAATTGGCTTTGTCAGCTTTTTAATGAATATTGAAACAACGGTTGAAACCTGAAATGCAACATATTAAAAAAAAAAGTTGGGATCAATGCTAAAACAAAGAAAATAATTTTAAAGGGTTAATAGGTCAAGAGATGTGGTTTTTCCATCGAATTACATTTCAAAAAAAAACTACAGGAATGTTTGGATATCACAAGAACGTCAAATAAAAGATACAAGAGCGAGAACAAGAATGCAGAAAGATGAAACATGGAAAGTAGCCAGAAAAAAAGGAAGAGATAAAAAAAAATAAGAAGATGGAGGAGGGAAGATGTTAAAAAAAGAGAAACAGATCGAGAGCTCAGGGATCAGGATAAGGCAGATGGAAAGCCAGATAAGATTTAAATGAAATGGCGAGTGTTCCCTGTTCCCTGTTAAGGGTGGGTGGGAATGGCTCGTTGCTGGCAGGATTCAATGGCCAGGAGGCTGAATGGCCGAGGAATCGATAGAAGCAGCAAGCAACGAGAAGAAGAAAAGCCGAGGGGAGAATGACCAGCGAATAACCGAACGGAACGCCGAAAAGCCGTGCCGAGAATAACCAAATAATAAAAAAAATAAAATGAACCGAAATGTGAAAAGGTGGCCGAAAAAACATGCAAAATTTCCTTCTCTTTTTTTGCGGCACACGAGTCAAGGAGATTGCTTAAATGAAAAGATTTCGTTCAAAAAAGGAAGATTATTTGCCATTCTCAAAGACGTTTAAGAAACTTTATTTATACACACGCGTTTGAACTTTTACAATAAAAAAAAAAAAATACTCGGGGTTTATTTTCTGAAAGAGGAAAATATTTTTGATGTTGATTAAAAGATTAATACTTTTTTTTTTTTTGGCTTGAACTTTGAGTTATCCGAACAAAGAATGACTTTTCTTCCCTATCTATCAGGAGATCTCATGGCTTTTTAGAAAATTCTCAAGTTTACACTTTATATAAAATTTATTTAATATTACATATCATTGAAATATTTGATGATAAAAAAAAAAAAAAGATAAAAGACTATAATTATATTTATTTTTACTTTATTTATTGAATTTTTCCCTCAAAAATAAAATAAATAAATAAAAACAGATTTATTTTTATACCAAAAAAATAAATGAATCTAAATACAATATATATATTTTTAAAATAAACCTGTCCTACATTTTCATAAAAAATGTGTCTATAGCTTTGAAGATGAAACCCGGAGACTGAAACGTAAGCCGTGGACTTCTTTTGTTTTGTTTTTGCTTCAAATTGATAAAATTTTATAAATATTTAATCTATTAATTAATAGTATATTAATGTTGTTAGAATTATTCTCCTGGGCCGTAACAGAGTGGTCGGGTCGAATTCTCGAGTAAGGTCCGCTCAAAAAAAAAAAAAAAAAAAAAAAATTATTTCAATTGAATTCGCTACCAATCATTTGAAATAAGGACTGGGTTTAAATGGCCTCCGTTGCCGAAAAAGACTTTAAATAAAAACAAAATAAAATCTTAAATAGAAATTTTTTTTTTATTTAATTTACAAGATACTTAAAATTATAATTAGAAGGCAGAATTATCATATCTTTGTATTTTTTTTTTTTAAATTCGAAACAGCAACAAAAAATGAGATAAAAAGGGGACTGACAAGGAAATTTAAATAATAATTGATGTCGTAAAAATTTTAATATAATAAAATTATTGTAAAAGAATATGATAAGTGAGATATTTAATAGATTTTTTTATTGAATTAATTTTACCTATTATACTGCAATGAAATGTTGATATATGGAATTAAATAGAGATTCAAGAAAAAATAACATATCGCCTGCTGACAATCAATGTTGACCAACAATGCGAAAGTCCTAAATTCCACACTTCGAAAAAAGGTGTTTGAAAGTGTTATAAACATATATTTAAATAGTCGGGCAACAAATTAATAGTCCAGAATCAATAGCAAAGAATGGAAATATATTTTCGCCACTTTAGCACTGAAAAGAGAAGACGTTTTAGCAACGTTTCGTAGGTTTGAAGTGAATTTTCGGATTTTCGCCACTATAATTCTCAACAGGCGATATAGGGTAAAACATCCTCTAAAAAAATAAAATATATTTGTCCTGATCTGGAAACAAAAAGTGGTCTAAATGCCTCCAATGTCGAAAAAGACCTTAATTTAAAAAAAAGATGGTCTGACAATACGCAATCACAAAAAAATAGTATTAAGGCCCAAAAGCATATACAAGTTATCTATCATAATAACTTAATTATATAATTTGGCTATTTAGCTTTCAGAATCATAGACAAGACATTATATCATTTTCAATAGATAATAATAACAATCTATGATCGATTTATTTTGAAGGCCAAAATCATAAAGACATCACTTGGGAAATTAATATTTATAAATACAAGTGCCTATGAATTTATCATTTTTATTTTTCGTGAATTCTGCGCGTTCCCAAAACTTTTGTGTCTCCCCTTAATTGCATAATATTTCTTCAGCTCCCTCCCTTTCGCCAACATGTAACTAATTTAATAGTATGCAAGATTTTTTTTTTTATTATAACACGTCATAAATCATAAGAAAAGGTAATTAAACTGAAATAATAACAATGATAATTATTATACCTTTATTTTAAACTACCTTCACAAAAGGGCGTAGGGATAAAATTCTAAAAGGTATATTATAATTTTTGATTAATATGGCATATCTAAATATATTGTATATTTTTTACGATGGGTGTTTTTAAATTGGTAAATTTTTAGAAATAAATAAAATAGAAATTTATGAGTAGTATGTTTTAGGCCAGGGGTTCTTAAACTGAGGTCCGCGAACCTAGAGGGACCGCGAAGTGGTTGCTGGGTGCCGCGAAACAATTATAGTTAAAAAACTATTTGTTATATATATTTTATATAAAATCTACACTGGAATTTCATAATATGAAAGCTATTTAATTGAATTTATAAAACATAAAAAGCACCAAAAAATTCATACTGATTCAAAGTGAGTTAGAAAGGGGTCCGCGAGAAAAAAAAATTATTAGAATGTCCGCGAACTAGACAAGTTTAAGAACAAGAACCCCTGGTTGTAGGCAACCATGAGCTACCCTCGCTAAGGATCAGGCTTTTTATTACTTTCTCTTTCCCTATATTTCTTCACTTGGATCTGCATTCAATAAACCATCCCTGCAATTATGGACTAGAAGAAATAGAAAATTTATTAATAATTAAAGTGCGAAATCAATGCGTAGGTGGAGAATAACTTAATTAGTCAAAAAATCTGGTGTGACTGTCGCATAACACACAACTTTCTCTTACCTTCGGTAATCGAAAGTTGTGTTTGTCACACCTGATTCTTTTGTGTCAAGATATATTTAGTTTCCGCCGATATATTAGAATTAAAGTTGTAAAAGTCCTCTGGGGTTGGTGTAGGGGTTAAAGTGCTAATCACGTATACCAAAAGTCGCGGGTTCTGACCTCAGGCAGTCCGATGATTTTATTTAAGGCATTTGGATACCAAATGGCTTAAATAGAAATGCCTGAACCCCCAATAGATATATTTAAATATACGAGTATCGTTAGAAGTCTTAAATGGCCTAAGTTGTCGAAAAGACTGTGTGAATGTGAGTGTGAGTGAGAAAAAAGTGTGAATGTTAAAAAAAAGATGTAAAATTTATAAAGATGGGAAAATATTTATATTTTGTTACCATGGCAACCATCTTATACTGCCATCTTGTGCTTCAAACAATTTTGAGAGCAAAATGAGAATATAAATTTGAAAGAGAATTTCAAAAATAATTGATTTTTTAATTTTAATCAAAATCGTTGGAGCAAATTTTAAGAAAAACGAAAAAAAATGAATAAGTACATCAGTCAAGTACTAGTACTTTTTGACCGATTTTGTTTAAAAGCTTATTTTCACCCCCCTAACGCACTTTTTTGGATTCAGGGAACCTCAAAACGTGTATATCCATCAAAATCTCCACATCGAATTTTTGACATGAATCCAATACTTTCTCTTTCTATATATAACATATATAGAGGTAAGAGAAAGTAAAAAAAATATTGGTTTAATTTTGTTTATTTACTGAATAATTTAATGAAGGAACCTTATTACTTGTAAATAATTTTTTATTTATATAAAATAAGGACCTGATTAATACTTATTGTCTTAGAAATAAGAGACATTATTTATTAACAAGCAGTGGATGGAAAAAGAAAAACAAGTAGAATACAGGGTTATTTAATTGTAAGCGACCTAAATAAAGAGTGACTTGATCTAAGTTGAGCTAATCAAGGAAAAAGGAGCAAGGCGAGTGGATTGGCCCGGGTTTGAACCCCGGGGGGTGGGGTTTCGGTTTTTGCCCAGTCCTATAAGTCATTCGCACGGGTTGGTGCGGTTAATTGAATGAGAAAGCGAAAAAAAAAAAACGTCGATTCGCCTCCAGCTATCGTTCTTGGCACTTTCGTCGAAAAGGGAATGGGAGAGAGAGAGAGAGAGAGATGCTGAGCCAAAGGACAAGCACTGGCCAAAAGGGTTTGCTGCAAAATAAATAAGCATCTCCTCATCCTTACTTTTTCTTCCGCCATTTCATTTTGATCTCGCTTGATATATTGATAAATTAATCATTTCGCATTTCATATAATTAGATTTACTATCACTATCCCCAGGTTTTAGACAGAGATTATTAAGGGCTTGTAGGGATTGGATTGGCTTTTAAATTTATATCTCAAATCAATCGGGAAAGACTTCCTTGAAACTTTCTCGTATATTCTTTTGGAATTATGTCTGTGTTTGTGTGTGTGAACACGATTGCTTAAAAACCAGAGCAGCCCGATCGATGAAATTTGGTATATACTCCTTGCACTAATGGAGTAAATACTTCACCTGGAAGTAGTACTTTACCTAAAAAGTTTTTTCAAAAATTTTAGAACTTTCAATTTTTTTTGTCAAATTATAGTAAATTACCCTATTTTAAAAAGTTTTTATTCTTTGACATTTTTTCGAAAACTGAATAGTTTTTGAAATAATTTTAGAAAAATGTCAAAGAATTTTTAAAAAGTTCTTTATTCGAAAATTATTTCAAAAACTATTCAGTTTTCGAAAAAATGTCAAAGAATAAAAACTTTTTAAAATAGGGTAATTTATCATAATATGATAAAAAAAATTGAAAATTTTAAAATTTTAGAAAAAACTTCTTAGATAAAGTTCTACTTCCAGGTGAAGTATTTACTCCACAAGTTGATAGAAATCTACAATTTTAGTGCAAGGAGTATATACCAAATTTCATCGATCTAGCTTTTAAGCAATCGTGTTCACACACACACACAGACATAATGCCAAAAATGTTTTTTTTGGACTCAGGTCTAAAACATCAAAATCTCGAAGTCGAATTTTTTGACGATTACAATACTTTCTCTTTATATTCTATACGAGAAAGAAAAAAAAATCAATCTATTAAAAAATACATTCAAATATTTTTTAATAAATTCTAAAATCAGAAGAATTTGTCAAATAAAAAGTTCTTATTAAATCAATAAACCAATAAAATGACGGACTCCATCATTGGCCATTTGTGTAATTTTTAAGTTAATTATCAAATGGCATATTCGGGGGGGGGCTGTCAGGGAAGCCCTTCGTCCTTTGCCCTCCGAGCAGCCTTCTTATCGATTCCGGGACTCACCCTCTTTTTATTGAATTTATTTATTGGTTTTAGGGTAGTGGACAGCACAGAACAGAGCAAAAATTGTTTGTGAATTATTAAATAACCGGCCCTTATTTTAGTTAGACGAAATGATCTCTTTTTTTTTTAGGTAATCTATAAAAAGAAACCGTTTAAGAATTTAATATGAGTATTTTCAATTATACGTTTTAATTGAATTTAATATTATTAATAATAAAAAGAATTGGATGGAAAAATGTATTGACCTCGTTGTCTCTTTAGGCAAGGTTTAAAAAAAAAATTCTTTTTTATTGATTTAAAACAACAAAAAAGTGAATTTTTATAACTGTTTTTAGCTAATTATTTATGTTAATATCTCGAGAGAAAGTATTGTCTTCATGTCAAAAATTCAATATCGAGATTTTGATTGAAATACACGTTTTATGGGTTCCGCAAAATGGTCTATGTGTTTTTTTTTAAATAAAACTTTAAGGAAATGAACTACGAATATGAAATTTTATAATTAAGTTAGATATCCCTCTGATCGCGAAAATAAGATTTCAAATAAACCACACAAAGAATACTGATAAACTTTTTCAGTTTTTTTTACTTTCTCTACCTATATATAAATAGAGGAGAAGGTCCAAATTTCGGCTAGGGTCCAATTTGGCTAGTACTGTAATCAGTTAAGGAGATACTGAATGTAGCCGCGATAGTATGAAACAACTTCTCAGGGAACGCCCATTGCATGGTTGAAGAAACTGCGCAATTCAGTGACAGTTGTTTGAGTGGTGGTAATTTTTTCGATTTCGACAATTGAAAACTTTTACAGGTATGCATTTTTTAATTTACTGAATAGTCTAAAACTTTGAATATATTACTCTCCATAAATAGTTGGTTAAAGATACCCTAAGGTACTATAATCGATATAATTCCAAGCTCTCAACCGACTGTAGAATTTTTATTAACCTCAAACCGACGCCATAGTGAAGTCTAAATTCGGGCTACTAGAAAAAAACAAAGGACTAAAGCGTAAGGTCTTGACTCATTATGCACCCCATAAAAGAGGCACTTGCTCATTATATATACAATTATCTGAATATAATAAATACATCTTGAGCAAAGGCGGATTCAAGGGGGGGTAAAGGGGGTAATAACCCCCCCCGGAATTTGAAAAAAATTCTTTTTTTCTAAAAAAATGTATTTTTAATGTAAAATTTTAAAAATTAATACTTAAAAATTAATTTGTATTTATATTCTCAACCAAGTACAGAATGCGCCTTTAAATTACCGAAATTAAGAAAAATTTTTTGTGCGACCAGTCACACCAGATTGCCCCTCCCCCCGAGAAACACCTCTGATCGCCCTTGATCTTGAGTTAAATATTTTACATATTTTATTGTTTTATTCTAGTTTATTTTGGCCAGCCCAAATTTAGACCACATCTCAAAAATTTGTGATTTTGAATATTTTTTTAATTGATTAAAAAAAATAAAATTAAAGGTATTTTAAAGCTTTTTAAATAGTTTATCGAAAGAAAACCTTGAATGTACAATTTTATCACGGTTAGAGTTAATAATATTAATTCTAACAAAGTTATAACACAAAAAGTAAACAGTAGCCGAAATTTGGACCTTCTCCTCTATATATATAGAGAGAAAGTATTGGATTCATGTCAAAAATTCGATGTCGAGATTTTGATGGATCTTCACGTTTTGAGGTCCCCTGAATCCAAAAAAGGGTTTTCGCGACATGGCTGCTGTCGTGTGTGTGTCTGTGTGTCTGTGTGTGTGTGTTCAATTTTAAGCATGAAGGAATTGAGCTACGAGGTTGAAATTTTATATTTAAGTTAAACACCCCCGGGACCGGAAAAAAAGCTTTAATCAAAATCGGCCAAAGAGTACTAGTACTTTACTGATGTACTTTTTCAGTTTTTTTCGATTTTCTCAAAATTCGCTCTAACGATTTTGATTAAAATTCAAAAATCAATTATTTTTAGAGCTCTTTCAAATGTATATTCTCGTTTTGCCCTCAAAATTGTTTGAAGCACACTTTACTCTTGTGCTTCATGGAAGATAGGAGAAATGGTTGCCATGGTAACAAATATAAATATTTTCCCAGTTTATAATTTGACATCTTAAATTTCTAATATATTGGCGGAAACTAAATTATTTGACACAAAAAACTGGTGTGACAGCACAGAACACAACTTTCGATTACCGAAGGTAAGAGAAGTTGTGGCGGCGGAACCAGATTTTTTTTACCTTCTCAAAATTTGCTCTAATGATTTTGATTAAAATTCATAAATCAATTATTTATTAGATTTTCTCATTTTTTCTGTAATCCCTAGAAGGTCCTCTTTAAGCATATAAAATTTCGTTTCCAAATTCCAAGGGAAGTTGGTCAAACAGGGCGTGACAGTCAGAGAGACAGACAGACGAATAGCGAATTATATAAATAGATTATCCTCGGAGCTCAAGGGCGGATACAAGGGGGGTAATTACCCCCCCCCCCGAGATTTGAAAAAAATACATTTTTTTCGCAAATTAATTTATTTTTAATGTAAAATTTTAAAAATTAATACTTAAAAATTTGATTTGTATTTATATTCTGGCAAACAAGTACAGAATGCGCCTTTAAATTACCGAAATTAAGGAAAAATAGTGTGCTGTGCGACCAGTCACACCAGATTCCCCCCCCTCCGAGAAACACCTCTGGATCCGCCCTTGTCGGAGCTAAATGTGTATAAAAATAAATAAATAAAATTATAATATTATAATGAATATAGCTAAATAATAAATTTTTTTCTAATAACATTTTAATGCTTGAATTGTCATCCAAACTTTTGATTTCAATGTCCTTTTTTTTGGAATATTTTATGAACCTCATTCAGATAAATGAACAGAGTTATCTTAGTTATAAAAGTGAATTATATTTAAAAGTATATATCCCAGAGTGTACCACCGAAGGGAACTCAAATAAAGTAGGATTATTTTGGGACAAAAGAGATTTCAATTAATTAAATGGAAATAAGTGTCAGCTAAAATAAATATTAGTATAATAATTCTTTTGTTTTCAATGTATTTTCCATTTATATAATATTTATTTTTCAAAGATTGTATTTTGCCTTTTAATCCTAATATTATTATTATTATTATTATTTTTTTTTTTTTTTTTGTATCAATATATGGTATCAATCATTCAGAAAAAAAGGCTAATTTATTCATTTATTGATTCGGTTAAATAAAAACAACAAAAACATTTTATGGATTATTAAAATTTCAGGGTAAATTTGAAAGGATGTTCAAACCATTTTTTTTAAATAAATATAATTTTTGGTAAGCCCCCAATTAATTTTTATATAGACAAGAGATTCACAACTTTAATGGTTTAACATAATTTTGACAATTTTGAAGTTTAGGCTTTCACAGTTGTTATCATAAATAAAATAATTTGATTTTTGGTTTGGGTGTGTGGAACGCCCCCCCCGGTAACCATTATGAATTAAAAAAAATATATATATATAAATAAACACCCCTAAATGGCCTCTGTAGCAGAAAAGGTTTTAAAAAAAACATTGTTAAGAAAAAGTAATAGCTTTAAAATTGTATATGATTGATTGGAGAAAATAATTTTACCTTGGGAATGAATAGATTTCATAACGATAAAAGGTTAAAACCGATGGAGAGAAAGAGAGAGAGAGATCGCAAGTGTAATGGTTCATCTGTCTTCTATAACTTTACGATTAGAGGTATAAATCTAAATTCCGGCAATAAACCATATATGGAAAGGGAGAGAGAGAAGTTAGAGATTCGGCAACGAGAGAGAGAGAGAGGGATCGATAAATTTGTATCACTAGAAATTAATAACCAATTTTCGTTGCTTTTCATTTAGCTCGAGTGAATTACTTGTTAAGAGATGATGGGTTTGCAAATTGTTCTGTTGAGGTGTGGTGTGAGTTGAGATGGGGGTTGATGAGGTTTTTAGGATTGTAAGGAATGGGGAGGGGGCATTTCAAAGAAGCGTCTTTTCTCATCGCGCTATTGATTCTTCAGGGGGTGGCAGCACATTTCAGGGGTGAAACCTGACATCGATTTTATATGAATCTCCCCCTCTCCGGATCTAGGATCTGATTGGTTTGGCGAATCGAGAATTAAAAAAAAGTTAAATATTTGTCTCGAATAATATGCAATATATTTTTGTATATTTAAGAAGTATACTGTACATATCTTTTAAGAAGAGTCAATATTATATCATTGATTACTTATCAAGATTTAAATAAAGAAAAAAGTTATTTTAATATTTCCTTCCCTTGCGATTCTCAATATATTTTCTTAAACACTCACTAAATCAAAACTGATAGACAACTTTGAGGAGTAACTTTCATGGGATTAATACTGAGGTAGGTTCCCGTTTCCTTCCTCAAATAGAGTTGGATAATTTTTTAACAATCAAGTGAATTTGAACTCGAATTATCTTCAACTCAGATTATAAGCTTACTAGTAACTGGTACAAATTGTATTTATAACTCTAGCCAATCATAATAAAATGACAATTTTTTTGCTTTTTTCTTGATGTAAAAAGTATTTTGAAGAAATATTTGCCTTCACCAACTATTGCCCCAGAACAACGACTTGAATTTGTTTAAATTAAACATTATTTTATGTTATCAATAAAATGGAAACTTTAAGAAAGAGAAGGTGTCGTATTTAAAAAAGTTTTTAATTTATCCCTTAGCCAGAGCTATAGGCCAAAGAATGATTTAAATAAAAACATAGAGAGTAGCTGTTAACCAACATTATTAATAATGATCCCATATGCCAAAAGAGTTCCCCCCCCTGAGAAATTCCGAAGTCTATGTATAGGCCTTTACAAGAAAAATAGAAAAATTTATTTCAATTAAATTCGATATCAATCGTGGTCTAAATGGCCTCAGATGCTGAAAAAGAATTTAAACAAATAAAAAAAGTAAAATATTCGTTATTAGTAAAATAAGTGTCCCGCAGCCTTGCCACTTATAGTTATACCACTGGCCGGGGGCTACGGTCTCCGACTTCGGCGAGCAAATGCATCAAATTTATTCTTGCTGACTGTTTGGAAATTTTCAAATTTCCCTCTCTGATTTGAATTTTAAATTTCCCGCTTCCGCTCCAATTCCTGTAACTCCTAGCCAATCAGCGTCCTGATCGGCACAGACGGAAGCTAGTCGCTAACGCTTTATATATAGTAATAATAATGGTATTTAATTAACCAATATACTTTAGTAATATTAATATTAAACTTTGTTTGTATAGTATTCCATTTTTTTCATCCACTCAAATTCTTTAATATAAGTTTTTCCATACAAATAATAAGTCTTTTATCAGATAATAATTCGAACAAAATCAAAAGAATTTTTTTAAATGATGTAAAATATTTACCTTCGATATTTTCCATCAATTAAATTTCTTTCCTTCTTTGATTCTCTTGTTCTTTCTCTCATTATGAATCTTTTTTAAATTTCCATTTTATTTATTTTATATTAACTTTTCTTTTCAAAATATAACTTATTAAACTAGACTTTTATTTTTAATAATCCAAACGAGAGAGTATCTATTCATTTAATGATCCTTAAAAGAATGGTTACTTCTGATCAGAATGAAGTTGTTAAGAGGTAAATATAAGCATATAAATATCTCCATTCTATTGAATTTTATAAAAGTGAAGCTTTTGAAATGATTAGATTAGTTCAGTGAAGGTAGGAGAAGAGGAAAAACAGGGCGGGAATTTGCGACGGTAAAACATAATTATTTTAATCCATTTGGAGCGGGCCTTTGACATTCACAAGTCCGAAAGTTTTTTTCATTAGCGTAGGCAAAAATGAGGCACAATAGGCTTTTTTTTTCAAGAGCATCCCCCCTCATTGCCCACCCTTCGTCAGTCCACCTCTCGTTCGCGATTCCCCAATTACCGGGCGTTTTTATTCTCTTTCTCTCTTCCAGTTTTGCTCGTTTACTCACTCACACAATCAGAAAATGGCGTTTCAAACAGAGAGAGAGAACTTCAGGCCAATCGGTCGTCAGATTGGATTGCCCAGCCGAGGACATCAATCAAGGATATGGAAACCAATTATCTTCCCTTTTGAAAATAAACAAAAACGAATACTCTCCCCACTTCGAGGAATTGTGGACTTGAATTTGTCATACTACAGTAACAGGACAAAATACAATCCTTCTTCAAGACAAAGAGCATATTATAACCGCTATTAAATATAGCACACACTTATGGAAATCTAATTTGCGAAACGCTTTTTGGATGAGTGTTGAAATACTAAGCGACACGTTTTGTATTCGTCAACGTTAACTTTATAAACAAATTATACATATAGCAGAACTCATTGAAATCGTACAAAGGATAACTGGACCAAGTTGAAAAGCTCGTCAACATCAATTAGCATTTATAGAGATGATTAAAGGCATTTAAAGTTAAAATAAATGCTGTTGAAACAATCAGGGCCAAAGGAAACAGATAGATAAAGTGACTTTAATTGTAACGCCTTGACAAGAGCAGACGGGGCAAATGAAATCCGATATCCTGAGGGATCTTAATTAGGCCTGGGGATTTACGGGAATCTGTCAAATTAGAGCAATATTAAATGAAATATTAAAAATCATCTAATTGGTGTTCAGTATTAATTCTTTTTTTTTTTAACACAGAGAATTTTTTTTTATAAACATTTAAAATATAAATTTTTTTCAGCTTTAAGATACATTTTTAACGTAGTTAATCTAAAAGGGAATTTTTTCATACTCTTTCTTTAACTAAACTTTATGAAAAAATATTTTAATTAATATCAAGGCAAGCAAGCCGAATATTTCAGAAATATTTTTCTGTCAGGTTGAGAGATTCATAATTTATATTTTATTTAATTCACTCTACTGAGCATTAAATATTTTAATATTAAAAGACATTATTAAACCAGTGTTGTGTTGGTTTTAGCTTATAACATTAAAAGAAGCTTTTATTTTAAAAAAAAGCAAGGGAGAGCTTGGCCGGCCATTAGGTTTAAAAGAGAAAGAATAACATCGCGAATCGGCAATGTTTTCTTGAACAAAGTGCTTAGTTTTGTCATTATCCTAGACAAGAAGAGTGTGGAATTGAAGAAAAAAGTACTTAAATACAAATAAAAAAAAAAGAAAGAAAAAGAACTATAAAGATTCGTTAACAAAATTAAATAAAAAAAAAAAGGATATAACCATCAAAATCTAGACATAATCGTAATACTTTCTCACTAAATATATTACATATATAGGTAAGAGAAAGTAATACTGTCTCATCTGTTTAGAAAATTAAATATGCATTTTCTTTCGGTAATTTCATATTTAAAAAATATTTCAGAAATGATTTTCTCGCTTATTTTAAAAAACTATGAAAAATCATTGTTTATATTTACATTTTTTTTTTTTTATTGGAACATGTACCAGAGAATTTTGTTTGGATTTTTTTCATAATTAACGAAAATTGTTTTTTCTTCGTTTATTATGTAAAAAAATTTTGATTTTTAGATTAAATGTCAAAGAATAAAAACTTTTTAAAATAGAGAAATTTATCATAATATGACAAAGAATTTTTTTAAACCCTTTTCGGCAACAGAGGCCCTTTAGGGGTTATTAATTTATTTAAATACAATAATATCAATGGCTACTGGGGGATGGTAGCCTTCTACACGCTGATTTAAAATTTTAAAATTTCTGAAAAAACTTAATAGGTAAAGTAATAGGCCTACTTCCAGTTGATGAATTTACTCCAAAAATTGATACTGATCTTACAATTTTAGTGTAATAAGTATATTTCCAATTTGATCGATCTGGCTGCTTGAGTTTTTAAGTATTAACACACACAGAGACATAATTTCAAAAATGTTTTTTTTTTAGGCTCAGAAACGTTGAGAATCAGCAAAAAAAATTTTTTAGATTACAATACTTTCTCATACGAGAAAGTAATGAAATAAGCAAGATCAATAAAATAGGGATTTTTAGGTGCAGACAAGGCACACCTGCACTTTCGTGTCAGTTTCATGCTTGGAAGGGTCCTGCTAAGGGCAAACGCTTGGGGAGGGCATCACTAAGCTTCTTAAGAGCAAAAGCGGATCCCGACGTCGCACTGTGAACTCCTCCACCCTCTATCTACCCTAAAAACATCTTCAGAGTCTTCGTCGTCGGAGTCTCTTGGATTTTGGTCAAATTAAATTTTAAATTAGTTTATAAAGACGCTTTAGAAAAATTTCTTTAGAAGCTTTAAAATACTATTTCAGTTCGAGTTTGAATGTAAGAAGATTGTAAAAAATTTATCAATTTCTCTTTTCTGTCTTTTTTTTTTATTTGGGGTAGGGATTGGTTTATAACTCAGAAAAGAGGATTCGATTATGATCGAACTTCTTTGCTAAAAATGAAAGAAGTTGAGAGTTTCAAATGAAAAAAAATTATTTTAGTTATTTGTTTTAAGCAGGGCCGGGGGAAAAAATGTTAGAAGGGTAGGGCTATTTTTTCATATTTTTTGGCTACTCTTATATTTTAGGATGAGTTTTTGGTGTTTGCTTTGTTTTGTAATGTCTAAAATCATTTTTAGACCTGATGATGGCGGCTGAAACTGTTAAAATTACAATTACAGTCGCCAGATCTCAATAAAATTTTCTATATTTATAAATGTTATTATATATTAAGTTATGTATCTTTTATAAAAGCACAAAAATATATAAATATAGGCCAGAAATACGACTATTAGGGGATCAGTCTGTTAGACTAGCCTGCCATCTATTGCAAGAATGCTGAACTAATTTGACAGTTGAATTTTAAATAAATCATCTAAGCTTATTTTAAAAATTTCTTAATTAATATGTGATTAATAATAACAATAAATTCATTTTTAAATTTTAAAAAAATTAAAGATTATTGGGCATGATTGTTTTTTTGTATTTGCTTGATAACAAAAAATTATTAATTACGATAATTTTTTAATAAGTCATTAAAAAAATTATAGCTCGATGTCCCAATAATCTCTTATGAATTTAATTCATTTAAAAAAAAAACCTCATTGAAAAATTCCTTATAATAGTCTATAGTTTTTGAAAAGTACGTTTAAACGTCGGTCCTGAACCCCCTTAATGCTTTTTTCTTTCAAATATTCAATTCATTAAAGCATATAACCATCAAAAAATATAATTATTTGGACTATGGTCCCTGGCTAAAAGGCATAAACAAAAAAACTAGTATTGATGTTGAAAAAACTTAATATAAAGTGCCCTAAAAAATTGCAAAACTGAAAAAATCTCAACGGGAGGGGGAGGGGGAGGGGGTTCACTTCCTCAGCCTTTTTTCTACGACGCTTGTGATACAAATGAATATTATAGAACAGAAAATGCAGATGTAATTGCGCTATTCACGCAGAGGCCCTCTTCATTATATATTTGTATTTATAGCAACAAGATTTGAATTTCAAATTTCTAACTATGCCTTTAGAAAACTTTTTCTCTACCCATCTATTTTAAAAATAGAAATTTTAAAAATTAACTTATTTTTTATCAATATAAACTTAAATTATATTGAAAAAGAACGAAACAAAGAATTCAATTCTTCTATACAAATATTGAATCCAACTTTTTTGCATAATTATTCTTTCAAAGAACATCAATGTCAATATGTGAAGAAATGTGTCTTTGTCCATCGCAATTTCGAACAAGGCCCCGGACAATTCAATTGGCGTATTAAAGAATAAGCAAGTTCACCGTTTGACTCATCAATTGTGGCGTCTATGTCCCTTTTGCACCATCTGGAGTCCCCTGGGAAACCCCTACTAGTTCCTGATAAGTGACGTCACTGAATGACGCAGCAAGATCTGCAATTAATTAACAACCCTAAGTGATGGATTTGCTGCTTAAAAACTCAAGAAATCTTAAGCTTTCAGTGAACTCGGGGTATTTTAATTGAATAAGTGCAGGGGGTGAAAAAAAAAAGAATTTTATTTTCTTAACCATCAATCAACTTTTAAAACAAACACGTTCAGAACATCTGGAAAATTTAATGAATAAAACATTTACTAGACCTAGATCCATGTTTCTTTTTCCATTATCAAATGAATATTAACATAATTGATATAAGAAAACCACTTAATGAAATTAACAACTTTAATAATATAATAATAAAATAAAATAAAAAGAACTGGATTCAGAGTTTTTAATCAATATAGGGGAATACGAAGGAAGGGTTGAGGCTTCACTCCATCCACTTGAAGAATGGAATTTCATAATAAATATTTAAGAATATGCAAAAGTTTTAATTATAAAATCAACTTATTTTTTTAAAAAGCCGTGAGCTAATACTATTATTATAAAAAAATAATCAAAAAGGGGATAATATTTCATTTTAAGAAAATTAATTAATTAATATTTTTTTTAAAAAATGACGAGCTTTAGATATTTTTTATAAGAAATCAGTGGCAGGACCGTTGATAGAAATTTTTTTCGGAAAGAAATATTTACGCTCCCCCCTACCCCTCAAATGAATGAGTTTAAAGAATATAAAATTTTTGTATAATTTGTATCCATGTTGAAAATTATATTATATTTTCTATACAAAAGGGGCACCTATAATAGCCAATTTATTTCTTCAAATTTTTTCTATATAATTTTTTTTTTTTTTTTTTTTTTTGAGATTTTGGGGGTTTGGGTTTGAGTTTGGGGTTTGGGTTTGAGCCAACCCTTGGCTTTGACCCTGATTCACGGTTATGTACTCAAGAATTAAAAATAAAAGTTTCACTAAAAGGCTTGCCACTTTTAATTTATTATGATTTTATTACAAAAAATAAATTTTGAAGTAGCCCTCCCACCCCCCCCCCCACCCTCCTAGACCCCTCATATATCGTATTTAAATAATGAGTATCTTCAAAGTCTAAATGGCCTGAGATGTCGAAAAGATTAGAAAAAAAGTATTATAGTGTACAATTATAGTGTAAAATAATAAATATATTGTGATAATATAATGAAATAGCAGGGATGTATAAAATTAGATAAAATTAAAAAAAATTTTTTTTTTTTTTAATGGTTGATTAAATATTTGAATGGCAATCGTTAATTAATAGTCAAATAAATATATATTCATATTTATATGAATGTAAGAAATAATATTACATATTATACATATAAGGTCTGTTCGTTTCACTTGCCATTGCAGTATAATTTACACATTTTGCCCTGCTTTTTCGCTAGCAAATCTTGCACCTTTTGGCCAAGATAGCGTGCACTTTTTACCATGGCAAGTGAAACGAACAAACCTATAATGTTACATACATTAAAGTATTGATCTAACACATTCGATTTTGCATGTATCTGTATTTATTTGGTAACTAATTGTCCTGAGCGATTGACTTGCGAAATGTCGACAATTAAATAAACATCTCTCCTATTGTATTATATATTGTAAATAACAGCCATATCAGAAATTTGATAAAAGTTAAAAATGTTTTTACTTACTTACTCAACTAAGCTTTTTAATTCAACCATTAATATAAAATTTTAAATGAAAAAAAAAGAAAAAAGGATTTTATGTAAAAAAAGAAGATAAGAGACCTTTTTGATCAAGTTTTTTTTTTTTTTTTTTAGAAAGCCGAAAAAAAGACTTTCAAAAGAGTGATGAATATGATTAATTAATATTATAAGAATACGAGACTGTAGGAGTAAAATTCCAAAAAGATCTCATACATAAGGAATCAACAATAAAAGTCTTTAATCTTTAGATTCGTGATATAAACTAAAACCAAAATGAAAGAGAGAATATATAAATAATTACGAAAAGAGAATGTGTGGTTGTATAAAAGATATTAAAAGCAGAAAATAAAATGAAAGAAAAAAAAAAAACTTTTTTTTATGTATGTCAAATGGAGCTTGAGAAACGAAACTGACGACAAACAAGGCTAATTTTATGAACTGGTGTTCAAATTATAAGTTATCCATCGGAAAAACACATATTTATTTATATATTAAGGAATGTGCTTTGAATTAGAATTTCAAGGGAAAGATCAATTCAAATGTCATCTCACTCGAACTAACTACAAAGGTAACTATTAATTTCTCTAAGCTATCTCTTGAGATGTTCTCTTAATGAATTTATCGGGTTGGAAGTTCATTGAATACCTGAAGTCAAAGGTGATTGCTCACCAATGCCCTGAAGGGACTCCTGGTCACTTGGACGTTGAGTTAATCTGATTACAAGGGAGTAAGTTGCCTGCCATCAGTGCTGCAGGGTGTACCCTTCGTTAACATCAGGTTCCTCCTGGAAGCCGCAAAGAGTATTATGCTAGTTCCAAGTGCAAGTTTGTCCTTTGAAAGAATTTAATCATCCCCCTTTCAAGATGTTGCTTTAATTTTATTTTATTTTAAACTATCAAACAAAGTTTAAACATGTTATTTTATATTTCACTTTATCCTACTTTAAAATCAAATTCCTTTGATAAAATAACATTTTTGTTATTTTCAGGATTTAGTGTAAAATCAATGAAAGTAGGTTTTTTTTTGGCAAACTGGTTAAAATAACCATGAGAAAAATTAATTTTGGATATTTATTAAAATAATAATCACAATATATGACCTTTTGATTACGTATTTATTTTTTCTTTTTTTAACGACCCTGCTATTCAATTTTACAGTAAAAAAATTTAAGAAACCATCAATATATATTATTAAATAATATAAAATATCAATTATAAGGTAAATGATGAATAAATAAATAAATAAATAAATTTATTAACCCCTTAGAACATCTCGGTGGCTAGGTCCAACAAACACAATACAAATTTAAATACAATAACAAATACAACAAAACAAAACAAAACAAAAGGAAAAAAGAAAAAAAAAATAAAACAAAATAAATAAATAGAAATTATCTCATTAACAATCAACATTTCATCATTTCCATCGAAAAAAAAAAAAACAATATCAAAAAATTCCCAACCACGAGACCAGGATAAATCCATTAGCCATCCCGACATTCCCTTAAGCTGTTAAAAAACTCCAAACCTTAACAAGATGTATACCTCTCTACCTCAACTATTCTCTCGATCAAAACTAAATAAAAATTTCACACAACTACACATTAACTTGACAAAATTTATTATAGATTTAATCATAGGGGCAGACTATAATCCCATATTGACAACAAACCTTCCACAAATCTCCAATCCTACAAATTTTTTAATATACTCCTACAATTAAATAACTTTAAACCCCATATTCTTACTATAAAATCCTCTTACCCCTCCATCTATTTTTTGATTCTCAATATTTCTCCACACACCTTCCCTAACTTTAAACCAACCTATTTAAATTAATTCCATTCCTCCCCAAATCCTTACAATTTATAACTATTTATTCTTATACAACCATACTGAGAACAACTCTACTCAAAATATTCACAATTCTTCTAAAACACATCTCTCCTATAATATCCCATTAAAAAAAATTTTCCCTTAAATTTATCCCAAACAATTAACTAACCTATCAAATTTCCACCTAAATATTTCTATACATCATAAATATTAACCTACATACAAACACTAAACCCTTCCACCTCCTACATAACCCTCTACAATCACTAACTTTCAAATCTCACCCCAAAAATACCAATTTAAACCCACTAGATCTACATAACCGAATATTTAAACAAACTATCCCTAATATCAAAACCGATCACTAATCCCCCTAACTATATCTGAATTATTTAACATAATTTCACTTCCCTGACAACATCCGAATCTCCCTTCCTTCCAATAACATTTTAATCGAATCTAACTCATCCCGACCGACTAATTCCTCTCTAAATACAAATCACCTGATTAATCTCTCTACACTATCATCTTCTGGACATGACCTATCATCTTCCTACACCTATACTTCTATCCCAACCTACATTCTACTTTTGACCATTTCGATAAAATAAAAAAAAAAAAAAAATCAAAAATTACTTAACAAAACCTTATTATAATCCAAACAACCCAACTTTATTATTCCAATAAAGAACCCACAAAAAACTACAAAACACAAAACAAAAAACAGAACAACAAAGAGACAATTTATGATGAAACTTTTGGGAATATGTTTTCTATATAATCATTATTAGAAGAACTGCTTAAAAATGTTTTTAATGATAAAATGATTTTTTTCTTCACTTACTTTGAACCTATTAATATTATTATATTTGAATTTGCTTCGAAGTTGGGTAATGCTAACGGGAACATTTAACCAAAGTTATATCTTTATGTCGGCGGATCTTGCAAGAAGAAAGAAGAACAGCCACCAAGATCAATGTCAAGCAGGGCTCAACATCTGGATGGGTGGCCCAAGTGAAGAAAGTTGTTGAACCCCTGGCGGAAGCTTTTCCCTTTCATTAATAAAATATCTATATAATAGTCAGAGAAGCCGAAAAAAAAAGTATTCTGAATTTCTGAAATTTTCAGAGCATTTAAAAACAAAGTTTTTTATAAAAATAAAAAAAAAGTGTCATTCATCCCGAAATTTTTGTTTTTTTTTTTCCGAAAATGTCAAAAAAAACGTTCAAGATGAATCTGTAAAATTTTGTCATATTTATTTCTGAAAAGTACATTTAAAGACAAAAATTTCAAAAAAAAAAAAAAACGTCCCGATAAGTTAATTTTTGACAGTTTTACGGTTATTTAAAAAAAAAGTCGATGTTTTTTGAAAATGCTATAACTTTTTTTTGGCTGGGTGGAAAAATCTGAAAAAATTCTCAGACACGTTTTCAATAGGGTACAAAAAGATGACAAAGTTTCAGCCAAATCAAAAATGGTCGGGTTCAAAAGTGGTCGAGTTGGCGTGGAATGCCCCATATATATTTTTTTTATTATTATTCTTTTAAGGTCTTTTTATCTATGATCATTTAGACTCGGCCCCTATTTATTTCAATTAATGAAGCATTTTATTTATTCCAATTAGTATCTACTTTTAACGTGAAACTTTGAATTAATAAAAAGAATAATGCAAGCCTTATATTTTAAATTAAATTATTGACTTTCTTTTTGAGACATCCTAATAAGGATATATAAAATTAAGATTTTTTTCCTCTCCCATCTTATGGCTCAATTGAATCCTCGCATGTAATATTCTATCATATTTAACCGCATTTCACCTCCAACCCCATTTTCATTTTCTCCTTGATACAGACAGCCTGATCTTATCTGGTCTAATCTCTCCAACAGTCGCTACTATGCTCAGCTAACACGCTCATCGGAGTCAAATTGGATTTTCTGAGGGGTACTGAGATGGGAGTGGAGGGGGAGGGGGGTGCCTTTTACACGACAGGGTAGTTTCCAAAGCAAAGAGAGAAGTTTGCAGAGCGTGAGGCGCGTGTTGAAAAAATGCCGTGTGACCTGGGGATTATGATTGTTTGAAAACTTCACCGGCACAATTCGATAAATATAGGTACTTGAAGCATGTATATACACTACGTGCATTAGTTAGAGAGACCTAAAATATTTATTAAACTAAAAAGAAAAGAAATATTTAATTTCTGAATATTTCTTTTTCTCTTTTAGATCATGAAATATTATATTATGGTAATATTTTATTTAAAGAATATTTATTTAAAGCACCTCTCATGTTATAAAGCTCTGACTTTTTAACTGTGGAAAAGGAGGCGAAAGAAGAGATATTTATAACATTAAATTGATTGCTTTACTTCATGAAATTTCACAATTTTCAAGTAGAATATTTACGTATATAAAATCTTAATATGTGAAATATGGTAATTCTAAAATAAAATAAATT
>JAKCPI010026102.1:0-12224 GCA_023213315.1 Euborellia annulipes | reverse complement strand
GATTCTTCAGAATTCCCGCAAAATTAAATTAGGTAGGCTAAAATTGAATTGAACGAACTGTCAGCTCTAAGAAGAGAAAAGAGGTTAAGCAATCAACAAAAAAGAGCCGATTTAACCGAGAATCAGATCAATAACTTTTGGGTATACTCAAACATCTTATCTCAGGTAAATAATAAATAAAAAGAATTCTTTTTCTCCCCTATAATCACTTAACTTAACTAGGTGAACCAGCAAAATTAGAAGATCACACAAATCCAGACTGGGTTCCTAGTTTGAACATGGGATATAATTTAAATGAAAGTCAATCATTATTATCAAAATTCGAGCGAGGGAAACGAAGAAAGGATTAAAGGTAAGTTTTCTTTTCTTTCTTATTCTGAGCTCGATTCAACCTTCCTCATCGATATATAATAATAATAATAATAATAATATAGATGCTTTCTAAAAAGATAAATAAAGAAAATCATGGACTAATTAAAAAATTTGACATTACCAAAAAAAAAAAAAATGAAAAAAATTACATTACCTTTAAAATATTTAGATAAATAACTATTGAACCAACTTATTTAACTTTGCTTCTTTTAATATTTAACAAAAAAGATGCCTCTCTATAAAGATTAATAAAGAAAATAATGCGTTAATTAAAAAATTTGACATTAGCCCAAAAGAAAGAATAAATTTCATTACCTTTAAAATAGCTCAAACCAACTTGTTTATATATAAATGAGAACTATATCAATTAGAATAAACCGTTATTTGATACTATATTTGAACCAATAGTCACAAAAAAATACAAAATATATATATGAAAATTAGTCTGATTTCAAAGCGCTATAATGTAAAGCCTATGGGCGAAATACTGGTGTTTGTCCTTCAGCCAGTGGCGGATTAATTCAATTTTGTCGGGGGGGGCCGTTTATTTTTTTTTTTTATTAAAGGACTCCTTGTCTGACATCTATGGCCATTTCGACCTCTTTCCTATTTATTTAAATTGATTGGTAACAAAAAAATAAAATTTGTTTTTATAACTGTTTGAATTTCTCCTCCGGGGGCGACCCCCCCCCCCTTTAATCCGCCTCTGCCTTCAACCTGCAACTTTAATGTTGGGGTAGGTAAGATATCAAAACGACCCATTAAAGAAATATTTACTAAAAAAAGGGGGGCCGCAAATTAAATTTTGCCCCCTCCCCTAAAAAATCTCCTAGTTCCGGCCCTGTCACAAACGCAACAAAATGTACATTATACACCTATAAAGAATGTATTTTATTTGTTTATAAATTTAGACTTGTCCTCGTACCTTCTCATTAAATGTATATAATATTAATATAATAATTAATCAAATTATTTGTATTATTTTTAGGAATCAAAAATCGACTCGGATGAAGGAATTGAGGCATTATCTGAAACATTAAAGGCTACTGTAAATAAATTTTTATCTTTGACTGAAGAAAATTTGGCTTTGAAAGAAGAAATGAAAAAATGGGAAAAATATTTCCGAATTATTGAATTTATAGGTTTTTGATAATTCGAAATTATTAAGAGAACTCTCCAAAATATATATATGGTCCCCATTATTTTTCAAAACTAATTCACGCTTGGTCATCATCAGTACAAAAAAGTGATTTGGTGGAGGGCCCGTGTCAAGCAATTGTAAGAATTATTACAATAATGCTGCACCATATAATTCACCTATTCCATCACAATCATTTAAATCTTCAGGATGTCACAATCCCTCAACAAGTTACCCTACTGCTCCATATACTTCACCTATGCCCTCAGAATCGTTTCAAACTTCAGTTGAAGATTCAGATTTCATGGATGACCTGATTTAAAAATTTTGATTTACTACATAATTAGAATGGCAATTTTGTTTTTCAATTAATAAATAAAAATATATGAAACTCACTATTATGTTTTCTTTCAATGCTCCTATAATCGCTTCACAAACTTCTGGTACAATCCAAGAGATAGACTGTTTTGAAATTCTGAAGGTGTACTGAATATGATTCTCCCGTTGCCAAAAATCTTAGTGTTAGAGCCAGTCTATCTTGCGGTGAAATTGCGGGTCGCATTCTAGTATCTTGTCTTGATATTTTAGAATCAATCATTGTTAACAAAATCTGTGGGCGACATCCGGGTAAAGTTTTTATATTGGCCTCTTATGCTGAGATTTTAGTTCCACCAGTAATGAAGATCTCCCATACTACTTTGTTTTCCAACATCGACGCACCGAACGTTTTTTCCGGTCTTCAGTTAATAAAAAAACACTAAGGAGTATATATAATTGGTAATTTTGAATAATTGAAATATCTAGAGAAAACGTTGGTAAATGAGGACGATGAAGAACGAGGTGACCAGCCGCCATCATGGCTGATATAAACTGACAAGACGTCGATTTTCTGAAGAAGGACACAGATTTACCCTAGGCAAAGGTCTCCCCCTACTGAGATGGCAAGGCCATTAAGAGAACTCTCCAATCAAATCAATTTTCGATATTTGCTTCTCATATAGACACATCATATTTTTAAATATGTTTGATTTAATAATAGATGCTTGATACCTGGCTCTTCATTCCTCTTCTTAAATAATTCTTTTGTTTCAAAGTTTTTTAAGGATTACAAATGTTAAAATATTGATAATTTATTTTATCTTTGATTCTGAAAGTTTTTGAAATTTTCAGAAGAAAATATAACTACTACTAATCAGTTACGCGACTTTTCCTGAGGGGACCCGGGACCTACCTTTAAGCTCAAAATCTAAAAATTATAATTCAAAAAAATCATTTTCTTGATCTTCTAGACAGTTTATTAAGTCTGGGTGTTCTAGCTGTGGAAACAGAATTAACGAGGAAAGCTGACTTGGAATCAAGGGCGGATACAAAGGGGGGGGGGTAAAGGGGGTATTTACCCCCCCCCCCGAGATTTGGAAAAACGGGAAAAATTTTAGAAACCGCGAACGGAGCATGAAAAATTTTTGGTTCCGCAAACGGAACATGTGAAAAAATTTGGCTCCGCAAACGGCACATAAAAAAATTTTTGGTTCCTCGGGCGAAAAAAATTTAGTGTCTCTAAAAAAGGTAAAATATTTTTCCGACTGGGAAAAATTTTTGGTTCCGCGAACGGCACACGAAAAATTTTTTGGTTCCGCGAAAAACAAAATTTTTCGTAGAAAAACTTGTGAGAACAGCCCCCCCCCCCCGAAAAAAATTTCTATATACGCCCACACCAGTTTACCCCCCCCCCCGAGAAACACCTCTGGATCCGCCCTTGCTTGGAATCTATAATTTACAATTTTGCATCACTCAAGGCGAGGAAAAAAAATATCATAATATAAAAACTGTTTAGGTATTATTTTTATTATTACTGTTTAGGTCGGGTTACCATAAGTCCGGATTTGGAACACGTGTACGGTTTGGCGTCCGGATCTGAGAAATGTCCGGATTTTACTAATATGAACTGAAAACGACAAAATTCGCGTCGCATCTTAGGTGCCCCATAATACTTATTTTTTAATTTAAAATGCTTATAAATCAATAAGTTTGATAATATTTTTCACGTCTCAGGATAGCTAAAAAAGCAGATTTCCGTGCTTAATTTTCAAAAATTTTTCTATACACCCCAAACCACCCGGAAGTCGACTGTCCGTCTGGACTCAATAAATTATGGTAACTTTTATGTTTAGGAAATTTTGACAAATTTTTAAATAACTTTTTTTTATTTAAATAAATATTATAAGCTATTACTGTTTAAAAAAGTAAAAATTGTTGGCGTGAAGGCCACTATAATCTAGAAAAAACTTAGGGTGGGGGGGCGTAATATTAAGTAGCCCCGGGGCCCGTCAAGTCTGTCTGCGGCGCTGCCGAAGGGTAAGAGAAAGTTGTGTGCTGTGCGACCAGTCACACCAGATTTTTTATTTTAGTTTTTTAATTTGCTATTTAATTATCCGTAAACCTTTGACTTTTCTGCCCGCGTAAAGGTATTTCTTTTAATTTATGTTCCTAATAAGGTTGCCGACCCTTGATATAGATTATAACTCAACTAATCATATCAATTATTTTATTCCTTATCGTTGTTTCCATTTCATTTAAATTCTCCCTCCAGTTCTGTTTGTGACATGCGCGTTTTCTTGATCAATCGAATCAAGATCCATTTTAATAATATAGAATTTTTGATAATGAGCCACAATATTTAAGAATTGACCGATCGAGTAAAAAAAAAAAAAAATCGAGTTTGTGGTGGCGGCGGAATTGCCGGTCGAATGACCCTGAGACTGTCGGCCTCATAACGCAGCAGAGCGACGCCGTTCTCTCAGTCGATCTCAGTCTACCTCTGATATTCAACCGTACCACTTGCTTCCATCTCATCTGGTGAGTGTCAGCATTTTATCAAAGCAAACCACGCAAACGCATTTCATCTCTATTCAATATTAAGATGTGAATAGATGAATCGCTACAGCTAATGGAGATTAGTAATTTCTTAATTATAACTGGTTTATATCAAAATTCGAACCCCAAACATTGCGATCAGGAACGGAATTTTTCATAAAAAAAAAAAAAAAAAAAAAAATCATTAAAATTAATCTTCTTAATAAATATCAATAATAACTTTCATAACTAGAGCAATTTTCGACAGAATGAGTTTTTTTTATCAAGACCTAATTCATATCTAACACCTTAAAAGTCCTAAAGAAGAAAATGTTTGTCTTTCGAAACGTTTATATAGTAAGAAGTTAGACCAATTTTGTTTTTCACTGTTTTAAAATTTTACTCTCTTATAGCAGCATTTAATTTTTACTTTCTCTTACCCTATACTTTTTCTTACTCTCGGCTACCCCAAATTTTTTTTTTTTTTTTTTAAATAAATTTCAAAAAAAAAATCTTGCTTTTTTGTTTCCTTAAAATGTTAATTTCCCAACACTTGTTGAAAAACTCATTCGCTTTTCTATTTTTCCGGCCTAATTTAAATTTTTAGAAGGCCTATATTTATCATGTTCAACTATCGTATGCGTTTCTTTTCCTTCATAATAATAAAAAATAATAATTTTTTTTATGATAACGGCTTGGGCCAGCTCCTTTAACATTGGGTTATCACTTTGGACAAATATTTAATTTATCCATCGAATATGAACAAGACGAGAACATCTCTGCTGTTGCCTCCCGTCTAACGTTTGAGGAGAAGGGAGAGAGTAACAGTCTTAGCACGAGTAACTCGTGGTTGCCAACAATTTTACGAATTGATGCAAGCATGAATTTAAAAAGACTATGGTTAATTAAATTAAAAATATGTCTACCGGACCTTCTTGACTATACCCAAGTTCGAGGGAGTATATAGGGGAGGGGGTAAAGGGGGTAATTACCCCCCCCCCCCCGAGATTTGAAAAAATACTTTTTTTTCGAAAAAAAAAAAAAATTATTTTTAAGGTAAAATATTAAAAATTAATACTTAAAAATTTGATTTATATTTATATTCTGGCAAACAAGTAACAGAATGCGCCTTTAAATTACCGAAATTAAGAAAAAATTGTGTGCTGTGCGACCAGTCACATCAGATTACCCCCCCCCCCTGAGAAACACCTGGATCCGCCCTTGCCCAAGTTTCAAGCTGACCACTTTCTGGAAATGAGTTCAAACAGATTTTTTAAAGTATTTCTCATAGAAATTTTTTTATTTCACCGGCCGAGTTTAAGAAGTGAAAGAGAAAGTTGATATGGGAGACAAAGAGAACAATAAAATCAATAACCTGACCTGAATCTAATTTTTATCATTGAATTTATTAAATAATTTATTATCTTAATATTTGATTCTTTTAACTAAGGGTTGTAGCTGAAATCACTAGCGATATTTTAGCCCAAGGGGAAGGCAACCTGTTGCCTGCTAAGATTGTGACTTGAGAATTATTTGTATACATTAACTTAATGGTAGCAAACATGGGGGGGGGGGGTCAAAAACTATAAATATTTAATACATATTTGGACACTCAGTATCTTCAGAAGTAAAAGAATACCATGTAGAATGATCACGACTGCTAGAGCCGTTTTTCAGTAAATAGAAAAATAAAACTAGAAAATTACATCTTGTGTTTTCAATTTCTTTAATTAATTACCAAATTTTGCTTTTCATAAAAAAAAAATGTTTGTATTTGTTTTAAATGTTACTAAAATAGAAAATCATACAACTAGATGCGAATTTTCTTCTCCTTTTCATCTATCCCCTACAAGGGCGGATACAAGGGGGGGGGTAATTACATCTCCCCCCCCGAGATTTGAAAAAAATACTTTTTTTAGAAAAAAATGTATTTTGAATGTAAAATTTTAAAAATTAATACTTAAAAATTTGATTTGTATTTATATTCTGGCAAACAAGTACAGAATGCGCCTTTAAATTACCGAAGAAGAAAAAAATAGTGTGCTGTGCGACCAGTCACACCAGATTACCCCCCCCCCTGAGAAACACCTCTGGATCCGCCCTTGATCCCCTATATTAATAGAAAATTTTGGAATAAAATATTACTACTAATCAGTGGTGCGCCCCCCGGTTTCGCATATCTGACTGCCCACACCCCTTTACTTCAATGATTATAGCGATTTTAATATTATAAAAAAAAAAAACTTTTAAATAAAATTTTTGATAACAAAGTTTGAACGAGAGATAATATTTAAAAATAAAGAAGTATATAAAAAACTACTCACCAAGTAGTTAGATAAAAGACGACCGTGGAGTCAATGATTGAGGAGGCAAGAACAGGAGACGTGGCTCATCACGTTAAGCCTAGAACAAATAAGAACTAGGATCAGTGGCAGTGGCGTCATTTCAACTTTTTCTTAGGGGGGCAAATTTTTTCTTGGGGGGGGGGGCAAACATTTTTTTTTTCTTAAAATTTACTTACAAACGGGTACTCAAATTTGGCCAAAACATTTTTAATTTAATTAATTGTTTAATTTTGTACAATTTGTATACTCGTAGATGTATTTTGGAGTATTTTATTTAGAATAATATAAAATTTTATAAAAATCAGAGCCCTTGGGGGGGCAAATGCCCCCCCTGCCACCCCAAATGACGCCACTGATCAGTGGCGTCATTTCAACTTTTTCTTGGGGGGAGGGGGTAAACATTTTTTTTCTTAAAATTTACTTGCAAATAGGTACTCGAATTTGGTCAAAACATATTTATTTTAATTAATTGTTTATTTACTAGTAGATATATTTTGAAATATTTTATTTAAAGAATAATATAAAATTTTATAAAAATCAGGGCAAATGCCCCCCCTTCCCCTGCATCCCCAAATGACGCTACTGACTAGGATAAATTACATTACCAAGCACTGAACCAAACTTTTTTGGTCCCATATTCGTCCATGCTTATACTGTATTTTATTTTTTGTGAGCCCCCCCCCCCCCCCCGATTTATTTTAAGGCTCGTACCCGCTGGTAAATTTTTTTATATGCAACTCAATTAATATTTTTTGTTCTCTGTTTTTCAACTCCTGCTTTAAATTGTAAAGTAAACTAGTCAGGGGTAGAGAACCTGTTGCTATCTAAGATTTTCTGTCCGGTCTTATTTCATTTATACCAGAGAAAGGTGGAAGGTGTTTTTTTTATTTGCGATAAAATGAATAAGATTAAAGAATGAGAATTTCTCAAGAAAATATAAGTATACTATTAAACTGTCACGCAATCTGCCTTCGAAGCATTTGATCCTGTTTGATATCTTCAAATTTATTTTAATGATATAAAAAAAAAGTAAAATCCCTTATGAAAAATAAATCAGGTGTGATCTCGCCTGGACATTCTGATTATATTTTAAAAACTATTCATTTAAGAATAAAATATGAGAAACATATAAACATCGATAAAATTGAAAAACCTGTTTCATATGTTACTTTTTGAATGCATATTGCCTCTTTCGATAAAAAATTAGGTGTTAGCTGTGTCTTCTACACAGCCGGTGTTTTTTTAACGTGACAACGTCTTTTGCTTGATTTCAAAAAAAAAAATTTTCTCTTACCTATATTGAAATATAAAGAGAGAAAGTATTGTTTTTATTTTTATTTTTTTTACTAGTAGTTTGTTTTCATAAATAAACATGTTCAAACATTTTCATTGAAACAATATATGTTACTTTTATCAATTAAGGGCTGCTTAAAAAATGAGGTTTTTCGAAAAAAAAAAATTAATTTTGGAGTTAAGTACTCGGGATTTTTTTATTTATTCTATTAGAGGTTATCTTTCTGCACCAAATGACATTTCATTTAGTCTGATCTGATTAGCCGTTCGGAATCTACAGGGGTTTAAAATTTCGAAAAACGAAATCCCGCCGAGTGCTCTCATGCGGTAAAATGACCTCATATCAAAAAAAAGAAAAAAAGCCCTGGGGTATTGAACCACTCTTTCTAAAACTATATTTAGATTTAATGTAGCTTTTATGGTCAAGTAGCTAAGCGTTGCACAAGTAGGGCTATTTTTCGATATTTTTTTGCCTAAAAAATGAGGTTTTTCGAGGAAAAACTAATTTTGAAGTTAATTACTCGGGATTTTTTTTATTTATTCTATTAGAGGTTTTCTTTCTGCACCAAATGACATCCTATTTAGTCTGATCTGATTAGCCGTTCGGAATCTACAGTGGTTTAAACTTTCAAATTAGAATTTACCGCAGCGCGGTAAAATAAAATGATAGGAAAAAAATAAATGGTGAAATCTTTAGCTGAAAACTCATTCTTTCTAACCGTATATTTCTCATAATTATACCTCTTAAGACAGAGGAGTTATTCAAGCCAATAAACTTTTTCGTGCATGCCCCTCTAACATGCTACTATAGACACATGATTTGTAAGACGTTGTCACGTCAAAAGCGCCGGCAACCTAATTAAAGAACAAATAAAAATTCTGTCTAGCCTAATCAAATAATTAAATAAAAGAGAGAAAATGAATTTTCTTTGGATGCCATCAGAAAAGTGAAATTAAAGCGAGTCAACTAAAATTAGAAACCGGCATTGATCCAAAATCGGAATTTTGTAGAAATTTTTTTTTTTTTTGCTCTCTAAAGACTAAATAAATTTATCATTGTGCAAATAGATTCAGGATAAAAAGTAAGATAATAAAAGGTTTATATGATAAAAATTAAGAAATGATAAGTAAATAAAAATTCCTTAGTTTAATATAATTTAAATGAGAGATTTATCTCACTGGCATTTAACTCAGCATTTTCATTATTAGAATATCTATCTTTAAAATAAAATTGCCTTGTCTTCAGAGCCGCAGACAGAGCAGGGGGGGGGGGTAAAGGAGTAATAGTAGTAATTCTCCAGGAGCCCAAACTAAATTTCTTCAACAATAAAATTTCTAATGAAAAAAAAATTATTTTCAATAGATTACAAAAAAAAAATTAAAAAACATTTTTTATCCTACTGAAAGGCATTTAAAATTTATATTTTTTTGTGGGTGCCCCCCTCCCCCGATGAAGTTATTAAAGTGCAGCCGCTAAGGCTCTCGGCGGCCCTACTTGTCCTTCAAATATAATTTCCATCAATCAGGCTAGTTAAATAAATAATTTATTTTCAACAGAATTTTATTCTTGTTAACAATTAATTCCGTTATTTTTTTTGTTATAAAAATGTTCAATAATTAACCATCCTTCCTTCGAATAGTTTATGGTTGCGGTTTCATGGTTGTTGTGTCGCCGGCCTTGAAAAGCCTTTAGGAAAATAATTACCTCGTGACTCACTTTAAAAATTCTATAATGAAGGAAATAGAGATGTTGAGTTGAATTCTATTTGATATTGACCTTAAAATATTTTTGAAAATTTTGAGCTATTTTTAGGAAAATTTTATTTTAATAGCAGTGGCGTATATAGAAATTTTTTTCGGGGGCCCGAACTCAAAAATTTTTCTGAGGAAAATTTTTTTTTAAAGAAACTATACTTTTTTTTTTACACGAAATTTTTTGAGGAACATTTTTTCTATTGCGGAACCAAAGTTGTCCATCCTGCGGAAAAATTTGTTGCACTGATGTCTGTATATCCCTATATATGTATATGTGTTTGGGAAATTTCGGGGGGGCCCGGGCCCCCTCGGCCCCCCCCCTTAAATACGCCCCTGTTTAATAGTATTATTTCAATTAGCACTAGATGAGGGAATTCAACTATGTTTTGCAAGAACCAGCAAAAGAAATACGCTATTTGGTTTAATTTTAAATAAAAAAGAATTCAATTAGATGAAAGTTACGTTTCATATATCACGGAATTAATAGGAATATGCCTAAATAAAATGTTTGCAATTTTTTGCGATAGACTGCAGCTTATAATTCTCTCAAGTCCGAAGGACATTTACCTCAGCAAATTAACTTTTTGGAGGATTATAAAATGTTCTGTTTATAATTGGAGATTCAAAATAAAAAAAATTTGGACAACCCAAATTCAATTATTTTCTTCTTTCTTAGTCTTAATCCCGTGGCGCGGGGTCGGCAGGGGGGTGGGGGTTTTTGCGACTTGGAAGGAATAGAACAAGCCGGCCCGTGGCACGATCTGACGCCTGTTGAAAATATAGAAGGAAAGAGACTGACATGCAAACAAGGGCGGATCCAGAGGTGTTTCTCGGGGAGGGGGGGTAATCTGGTGTGACTCGTCACACAGCACCAGGGGCGTATATAGAAATTTTTTTCGGGGGGGGGGGGGGCTGTTCTCAAAAGTTTTTCTACGAAAAATTTTGTTTTTCGCGGAACCAAAAATTTTTTCATGTGCCGTTCGCGTAACCAAACATTTTTCCCAATCGGAAAAATATTTTACCTTTTTTTAGAGACCCAAAATTTTTTTCGTCCGTTATACCAAAAATTTTTTCATGTGCCGTTCGCGGAACCAAATTTTTTTCCCATGAGCCGTTCGTGGAACCAAATTTTTTTCATCTTCCGTTCGCGGATCTCGGGGGGGGGGTAATTACCCCCTTTACCCCCCCCCCTTGTATCCGCCCTTGCATGCAAAGAAAAGAAGTACTGCCAGTCCCAGCTAGGGCAGCTCCATCCACTTCTTCTTTAGTTTGATATAATTACACTAGTCGACAAAAATGAACTTTTTTTCTTTCACAAGAATGAAGATATGAAATTCTAGAAGTATTTTTCACCCTGAATTCAGATATGTAGTTAGAATTTTTCCATCAGGCACAGTTTTAGAGATATAGAGCAAAATAGATTTTAGTCGAAAATGGGCTCTAAAACGGCTTTTATTTAGAATGTTCAAATTATTTTTAACGCCGCACCCCGTCAAATTATGCAGATAGTTAGGATACATATAAATTTTAAGTTTCATCCCAATCGGAGGTCATTTAGACGTGCTAAAAACGGCTTAAAGTTTCAAAAAATCGAAATTTTCAAGATTTTTTTGCTTTGGTCACCCCTAATACAATTTTAGAGATCCCTGAATGCAAAACACATATATGTACGATATTCTATAGTTCTTTGGCTTTCTAAAAAGCATTCATTCATAAAAATCTGCTAATTATTAACGAAATTATTAACAAAAACGTGAGCAAAGAAAAAACACAAGTACACTCACTGGACGAAAAAAATGGACCTCTTGTTCTTTTAGAAGTATAAAGAAAGATATGAGATTCAAAAAATATTTTTTTTTAATAATATATAATAATGTTAGTGCCCGTGACTCGATGCTCAGAGAGGATACATTAGCTTCTCGTGGATAGGGTTCGCTTTTTAATTCAATTGAAGTCCATTTTTTTTCGTCCAGTGAGTGTACTTGTGTTTTTTCTTTGCTCACGTTTTTGTTAATAATTTCGTTAATAATTAGCAGATTTTTATGAATGAATGCTTTTAGAAAGCCAAAGAACTATAGAATATCGTACATATATGTGTTTTGCATTCAGGGATCTCTAAAATTGTATTAGGGGTGACCAAAGCAAAAAAATCTTGAAAATTTCGATTTTTTGAAACTTTAAGCCGTTTTTAGCACGTCTAAATGACCTCCGATTGGGATGAAACTTAAAATTTATATGTATCCTAACTATCTGCATAATTTGACGGGGTGCGGCGTTAAAAATAATTTGAACATTCTAAATAAAAGCCGTTTTAGAGCCCATTTTCGACTAAAATCTATTTTGCTCTATATCTCTAAAACTGTGCCTGATGGAAAAATTCTAACTACATATCTGAATTCAGGGTGAAAAAATGCACTAGGTTCACTAATCAGATATCTTGTGAAAAAAACCTTGTCGACTAGTGTTAT
>JAKCPI010026101.1:0-11041 GCA_023213315.1 Euborellia annulipes | reverse complement strand
TCGTCACACCCATTTTTTATTTTTAATTAAACTTTTTGTCTCATAAAACACGAGTGCTTGCGTATCAGCTCAGCCATTCAATCCTACAATCGCTAGTTCATTTTTTGCCACCAGGTGAAGCCACGCCTCTCCCATAGATCCCAATAGATCCTTACCATTTTCTCCTTTAAACCTATCCAAAAAAAGAAATTGGTGAATCCCTTGTGCTAGCAGTAATTTTTATTTTCTCTTACCTCTGCGAATTTTGAGAAAAAAAAACTAAATAGCCTAAGTACATCAATACTAGTAAGGAAGGCTCTAAGATGAATATTCGCAGCCGCCATTTTGGGTCCACTTTTCAGTGCAGTGGGGGCGTGTCTCGGGCGGCAGATATCAGGGGGCGGCAATGGTTTTGATAACTTACCTACCCCAACATTAAAATAGCAGCTGAAGGACAAATACCAGTATTTCGCCCATAGGCTTTACATTGAAACGATTTGAAATCAGGCTAATTAGCTTACAAATTGTAATTTTTTTTAGCTATTTGATTAAATTTAATATAAAATAGGATCATTAGATCTATATATGTGCTTATTTATCTATAAACAAGTTTAATTTGATTTGATTTGATTTAAAGGTAGAACAATTTTCTTAGGTTAAGGTAAAAATTTCTAATTCATTTTTTTTACTTATTTAATATTTTTGGAAACTCTTGTCTGTTAAAACCTATTAAAAAAATAAATAAAGACAATGAAGGATGGGTTTTTATAAAATTACAACAAGAAATTCCTGATATAATGTTTGTATTTATTTATTAGATGTACATTTACCATATAAAGATCTTTGTTTTTAAATCATTTCCAGATAAGCACAGAATATCTAAGATGCCCAGATTTTGTTCTGTTGTTAAATGTGGCAGTAGAGGAGACAGAGACGCAGTGAGATTCTTCAGAATTCCCGCAAAATTAAATTATAGGCATAAAATTGAATTGAACGAACTGTCAGCTCTAAGAAGAGAAAAGTGGTTAAATTCAATAAAAAGAGCAGATTTGACCGAGAATAAGATCATTTACTCTTGGGTATGCTCTAAACATTTTATCTCAGGTAAATAATAAATAAAAATAATTCTTTTTCTCCCCTATAATCACTTAATTTAACTAGGTGAACCAGCAAAATTAGAAGATCACACAAATCCAGACTGGGTTCCTAGTTTGAACATGGGATATAATTTAAATGAAAGTCAATCATTATTATCAAAATTCGAGCGAGGGAAACGAAGAAAGCGATTAAAGGTAAGTTTTCTTTCTTTTCTTATTCTGAGCTCGATTCAACCTTCTCATCGTATATAATAATAATAATAATAATAATATAGATGCTTTCTAAAAAAGATAAATAAAGAAAATCATGGATTAATTAAAAAATTTGACATTTACCAAAAAAAAAAAATGAAAAAATTACATTACCTTTAAAATATTTAGATAAATAACTATTGAACCAACTTATTTAACTTTGCTTCTTTTAATATTTAACAAAAAGATGCTTTCTATAAAGATTAATAAAGAAAATAATGGGTTAATTAAAAAATTTGACATTAGCCTAAAAAAAAGAATAAATTTCATTACCTTTAAAATAGCTCAAACTAACTTGTTTATATATAAATGAGAACTATATCAATTAGAATAAAGTTATTTGATACTATATTTGAACCAATAGTCACAAAAAATAAAAATATACTCTATATGAAAATTAGCCTGATTTCAAAGCGTTTCAATGTAAAGCCTATGGGCGAAATACTGGTGTTTGTCCTTCAGCCAGTGGCGGATTAATGCAATTTTGTCGGGGGGGGGGGGGGTTTTTAATTTTTTTTTTTATTAAAGGACTTTGTCGACATCTATGGCCATTTAGACCCCTTTCCTATTTATTTAAATTGATTGGTAACAAATTCAATTGAAATTAAAAAGCGGAAATCATAATTTCTTTAGATTACTAGTTTTTATAACTGTTTGAATTTCTTCTCGGGGGGGGCGACCCCCCTCCCCTTAATCCGCCTCTGCCTTCAACTGCAACTTTAATGTTGGGGTAGGTAAGATATCAAAACGACCCATTAAAGAAATATTTACTAAAAAAGGGGGCCGCAAATTAAATTTTGCCCCCTCCCCTAAAAAATCTCCTAGTTCCGGCCCTGTCACAAACGCAACAAAATGTCATTATACACCTATAAAGAATGTATTTTATTTGTTTATAAACTTAGACTTGTCCTCGTACCTTTATTAAATGTATATAATATTAATATAATAATTAATCAAATTATTTGTATTATTTTTAGGAATCAAAAATCGACTCGGATGAAGGAATTGAGGCATTATCTGAAACATTAAAGGCTACTGTAAATAAATTTTTATCTTTGACTGAAGAAAATTTGGCTTTGAAAGAAGAAATGAAAAAATGGGAAAATATTTCCGAATTATTGAATTTATAGGTTTTTGATAATTCCAAATTATTAAGAGAACTCTCCAAAATATATATATGGTCCCCATTATTTTTCAAAACTAAATCACGCTTGGTCATCATCAGTACAAAAAAATGATTTGGTGGAGGCCCGTGTCAAGCAATTGTAAGAATTATTACAATAATGCTGCACCATATAATTCACCTATTCCATCACAATCATTTAAATCTTCAGGATGTCACAATCCCTCAACAAGTTACCCTACTGCTCCATATACTTCACCTATGCCCTCAGAATCGTTTCAAACTTCAGTTGAAGATTCAGATTTCATGGATGACCTGATTTAAAAATTTTGATTTACTACATAATTAGAATGGCAATTTTGTTTTTCAATTAATAAATAAAAATATATGAAACTCACTATTATGTTTTCTTTCAATGCTCCTATAATCACTTCACAAACTTCTGGTACAATCCAAGAGATAGACTGTTTTGAAATTCTGAAGGTAGTATATGATTCTCCCGTTGCCATAAATCTTAGTGTTAGAGCCAGTCTATCTTGCGGTGAAATTGCGGGTCGCATTCTAGTATCTTGTCTTGATATTTTAGAATCAATCATTGTTAACAAAATCTGTGGGCGATATCCGGGTAAAGTTTTTATATTGGCCTCTTATGCTGAGATTTTAGTTCCACCAGTAATGAAGATCTCCCATACTACTTTGTTTTCCAACATCGACGCACCGAACGTTTTTTCCGGTCTTCAGTTAATAAAAAAACACTAAGGAGTATGTGTAATTGGTAATTTTGAATAATTGAAATATCTAGAGAAAACGTTGGTAAATGAGGACGATGAAGAACGAGGTGACCAGCCGCCATCATGGCTGATATAAACTGACAAGACGTCAGTTTTCTGAAGATTGACATAGACCCTACTCAAAGGTCTCCCCCCTACTGAGATGGCAAGGCCATTAAGAGAACTCTCCAATCAAATCAATTTTCCATATTTGCTTCTCATATAGACACATCATATTTTTAAATATATTGGATTTAATAATAGAGGCTTGATACCTGGCTCTTCATTCCTCTTCTTAAATAATTCTTTTGTTTCAAAGTTTTTAAGGATTACAAATGTTAAAATATTGATAATTTATTTTATCTTTGATTCTGGAAGTTTTTGAAATTTTCAGAAGAAAATATAACTACAGTACTACTAATCAGTTGCGCGACTTTTCCTGAGGGGACCCGGGACCTTTAAGCTCAAAATCTAAAAATTATAATTCATTTTCAAATTATTTTCTTGATCTTCTAGACAATTTATTAAGTCTGGGGTGTTCTAGCTGTGGAAACAGAATTAACGAGGAAAGCTAACTTGGCAGTGGCGTAACGTACGCCCCCGCAGACCTCGCGATGCGGGGGGGGCCTGGACCTTGGGGGGGAGGGGGGGCACGGGTCGGGCTGGGCTAAAAAACTGTATCTCCTCACGGTTCCGGTAAAAACGGAAAAATTTATATTAAAAAAAAAAAAAAATAATGAAATTTGTCTTTGAAAGGGCCCGGGCCCTCAGAGTTCAGGGATATACTGTATTTTAAAAATATTTTTTGTAAGGTCTAATAATGGGGCCCGAAATAAAGGTTGCGGGGGGCCCAGCTAAAAAACGTTACGCCACTGTGACCTGGAATCTATAATTGACAATTTTGCATGACTCAAGGCGAGGAAAAAAATATTATTATATAAAAACTGTTTAGGTATTATTATTTTTATTATTACTGTTTAGGTCGGGTTACCATAAGTCCGAATTTGGAATACATGTCCGGTTTGTCGTCCGGATCTGAGAAATGTCCGGATTTTACTAATATGAAGTGAAAACGACCAAATCCGCGTCGCACCTTAGGTGGCCCATAATATTTATTTTTTTAATTTAAAATGCTTATAATAAATCAATAAGTTTGAAAATACTTTTCACTCTTCAGGATAGCTAAAAAAGCAGATTTCCGTGCTTAATTTTCAAAAATTTTTCCATACACCCAGACCGCCCGGAAGTCGTTTGTCCATCTGGCCTCAATAAATTATGGTAACTTTTATGTTTAGGGAATTTTGACAAATTTAAAAAAAAAACTATTTTTATTTAAATGAATATTATAAGCTATGTATTACTGTTTAAAAAATTGTGTAAAAAATTGTTGGCTTGAAGCAGTGGCCCCGGGGGCAAGAGGGGTCATCATGCCCCGGGCTACTCACAAAGATGCGCCAAATGGTCAGCAAAACAAAAAATAATTTTAATGTCCGAGAAAAAAATTTTCGGGGAAAATGCAAAAAAAAATAAAATTTTTCTGCAGGAAGGGGAAAAAATTCCGCAAAATTTAGCCTTCATAAAAAAAAAAGGTAAAATGATTTTAACGGCAGGGCAAAAAATTTACCGCAGGCAGGAAAATTTTAGAGTTCGGTCCCCCCGAAAAAATTTCTATATACGCCCCTGTATAATATTATATGGTTTTCGATTGGGGGGGGGGCGCTAAAAAGGTGCTGTGGGTGCCCCGGGCGCGAGTTAAGCTCGCTAAGCCACTGGCTTGAAGGCCACTATAGCCTTTTATAAACTAGAAAAAAACTTTTAGGGTGGGGGGGCGTAATATTAAGTAGCCCCAGGGCCCGTCAAGTCTGTCTACGGCGCTGCCGAAGGGTAAGAGAAAGTTGTGTGCTGTGCGACCAGTCACACCAGATTTTTTATTTGCTATTTGATTATCCATAAACCTTTGACTTTTCTGCCCGTCTAAAGATATTTCTTTTAAAAGTGTTCCTAATAAGGTTGCCGACCCTTGATATAGATTATAACTCAACTAATCATATCAATTATTTTTATTCATTATCGTTGTTTTCATTTCACTTAAATTCTCAATTCAGGTCTGTTTGTGACATGCGCGTTCTCTTGATCAATCGAATCAAGATCCATTTTAATAATATAGAATTTTTGATAATGAGCCACAATATTTAAGAATTGACCGATCGAGTAAAAAAAAAAAAATATTCGAGTTTGTGGTGGCGGCGGAATTGCCGGTCGAATGACCCTGAGACTGTCGGCCTCATAACGCAGCAGAGCGACGCCGTTCTCTCAGTCGATCTCAGTCTACCTCTGATATTCAACCGTACCACTTGCTTCCATCTCATCTGGTGAGTGTCAGCATTTTATCAAAGCAAACCACGCAAACGCATTTCATTTACCTATCTATTCAATATTAAGATGTGAATAGATGAATCGCTACAGCTAATGGAGATTAGTAATTTCTTAATTATAACTCGTTTATATCAAAATTCGAACCCCAAACATTGCGATCAGGAACGGAATTTTTCATAAAAAAAAAAAAAAAAAAAAAAATCATTAAAATTAATCTTCTTAATAAATATCAACAATAACTTTCATAACTAGAGCAATTTTCGACAGAATGAGTTTTTTTTTATCAAGACCTAATTCATATCTAACACCTTAAAAGTCCTAAAGAAGAAAATGTTTGTCTTTCGAAACGTTTATATAGTAAGAAGTTAGACCAATTTTGTTTTTCACTGTTTTAAAATTTTACTCTCTTATAGCAGCATTTAATTTTTAGTTTCTCTTACCCTATACTTTTTCTTACTCTCGGCTACCCCGAATTTTTTTTTTTTTTTTTAATAAATTAAAAAAAAAAAAATCTTGCTTTTTTGTTTCCTTAAAATGTTGATTTCCCAACACTTGTTGAAAAACTCATTCGCTTTTCTATTTTTCCGGCCTAATTTAAATTTTTAGAAGGCCTATATTTATCATGTTCAACTATCGTATGCGTTTCTTTTCCTTCATAATAATAAAAAATAATAATTTTTTTTATGATAACGGCTTGGGCCAGCTCCTTTAACATTGGGTTATCACTTTGGACAAATATTTAATTTATCCATCGAATATGAACAAGACGAGAACATCTCTGCTGTTGCCTCCCGTCTAACGTTTGAGGAGAAGGGAGAGATAGATAACAGTCTTAGCACGAGTAACTCGTGGTTGCCAACAATTTTACGTATTGATGCAAGCATGAATTTAAAAAGACTATGGTTAATTAAATTAAAAATAGTCTACCGGACCTTCTTGACTATACCCAACAGGGGCGTATATAGAGGATTTGTGTCGGGGGGGGGGCCCCCCCCCCCCAAACTCGAAAAATTTTTCTGCGGAAAAAAGATTTATTTTTAATGTAAAACTTTAAAAAAATTAATACTTAAAAATTTGATTTATATTTATATTCTGGCAAACAAGTACAGAATGCGCCTTTAAATTACCGAAATTAAGACAAAATAGTGTTCTGTGCGACGAGTCACACCAGATTCCCCCCCCCCGAGAAACACCTCTGGATCCGCCCTTGCCCAAGTTTCAAGCTGACCACTTTCTGGAAATGAGTTCAAACAGATTTTTTAAACTATTTCTCATAGAAATTTTTTATTTCACCGGCCGAGTTTAAGAAGTGAAAGAGAAAGTTGATATGGGAGAGAAAGAGAACAATAAAATCAATAACCTGACCTGAATCTAATTTTTATCATTGAATTGATTATTATTAAATAATTTATTATCTTAATATTTGATTCTTTTAACTAAGGGTTGTAGCTGAAATCACTAGCGATATTTTAGCCCAAGGGGAAGGCAACCTGTTGCCTGCTAAGATTGTGATTTGAGAATTATTTGTATACATTAACTTAATGGTAGCAAACATGGGGGGGGGGGGTCAAAAACTATAAATATTTAATACATATTTGGACACTCAGTATCTTCAGAAGTAAAAGAATACCATGTAGAATGATCACGACTGCTAGAGCCGTTTTTCAGTAAATAGAAAAATAAAACTAGAAAATTACATCTTGTGTTTTCAATTTCTTTAATTAATTACCAAATTTTTGCTTTTCATAAAAAAAAAAATGTTTGTATTTGTTTTAAATGTTACTAAAATAGAAAATCATACAACTAGATGCGAATTTTCTTCTCCTTTTCATCTATCCCCTACAAGGGCGGATACAAGGGGGGGGGGGGGTAATTACATCTCCCCCCCCGAGATTTGAAAAAAATACTTTTTTTTTCGAAAAAAATGTATTTTGAATGTAAAATTTTAAAATTAATACTTAAAAATTTGATTTGTATTTATATTCTGGCAAACAAGTACAGAATGCGCCTTTAAATTACCGAAGAAGAAAAATAGTGTGCTGTGCGACCAGTCACACCAGATTACCCCCCTGAGAAACACCTCTGGATCCGCCCTTGATCCCCTATATTAATAGAAAATTTTGGAATAAAATATTACTACTAATCAGTGGTGCGCCACCCGGTTTCGCATATCTGACTGCCCACACCCCTTTACTTCAATGTTTATAGCGATTTTAATATTATAAAAAAAAAAAACTTTTAAATAAAATTTTTGATAACAAAGTTTGAACGAGAGATAATATTTAAAAATAAAGAAGTATATAAAAAACTACTCACCAAGTAGTTAGATAAAAGACGACCGTCGAGTCAATGATTGAGGAGGCAAGAACAGGAGACGTGGCTCATCACGTTAAGCCTAGAACAAATAAGAACTAGGATCAGTGGCGTCATTTCAACTTTTTCTTGGGGGGAGGGGGTAAACATTTTTTTTCTTAAAATTTACTTGCAAATAGGTACTCGAATTTGGTCAAAACATATTTATTTTAATTAATTGTTTATTTACTAGTAGATATATTTTGAAATATTTTATTTAAAGAATAATATAAAATTTTATAAAAATCAGGGCAAATGCCCCCCTTCCCCTGCATCCCCAAATGACGCTACTGACTAGGATAAATTACATTACCAAGCACTGAACCAAACTTTTTTGGTCCCATATTCGTCCATGCTTATACTGTATTTTATTTTTTGTGAGCCCCCCCCCCCCATTTATTTTAAGGCTCGTACCCTCTGGTAAATTTTTTTATATGCAACTCAATTAATATTTTTTGTTCTCTGTTTTTCAACTCCTGCTTTAAATTGTAAACTAGTCAGGGGTAGAGAACCTGTTGCTATTTAAGATTTTCTGTCCAGTCTTATTTCATTTATACCAGAGAAAGGTGGAAGGTGTTTTTTTTATTTGCGATAAATTGAATAAGATTAATGAATTAGAATTTCTCAAGAAAATATAAGTATACTGTCACGCGACCTGCCTTCGAAGCATTTGATCCTGTTCAAAGGGTTTGATATCTTCAAATTTATTTTAATGATATAAAAAAAAGTAAAATTCCTTATGAAAAATAAATCAGGTGTGATCTCGCCTGGACATTCTGATCAAGGGCGGATCCAGAGGTGTTTCTCGGGGGGGGGGGGTAATGACTCGTCGCACACTATTTTTTTTAAATTTCGGTAATTAAAAAGCGCAATCTGTATTTGTTTGCCAGAATATAAATACACACCAAATTTTTAAGTATTAATTTTAAAAATTTTACATTAAAAATAAATTTTTTGGCGAAAAAAGGTATTTTTTCGAATTCCGGGGGGGGGGAATTACCCCCTTTACCCCCCCCTCCCTTGTATCCGCCCTTGATTCTGATAGCGTGATTATATTTTAAAACTATTCTATTAAGAATAAAATATGAGAAACATAGAAACATCGATAAAATTGAAAAACTTGTTTCATATGTTACTTTTTGAATGCATATTCGATGTCTCTTTCGATAAAGAAGCGCCGGCAACCCAATTGGAGAACAAATAAAAATGCTGTCTAGCCTAATCAAATAATTAAATAAAAGGGAGAAAATGAATTTTCTTTGGATGCCATCAGAAAAGTGAAATTAAAGCGAGTCAACTAAAATTAGAATCCGGCATTGATCCAAAATCGGAATTTTGTAGAAAAATTTTTTTTTGCTGTCTAAAGACTAAATAAATTTATCATTGTGCAAATAGATTCAGGATAAAAAAGTAAGATAATAAAAGGTTTATATGATAAAAATTAAGAAATGATAAGTAAATAAAAATTCCTTAGTTTAATATAATTTAAATGAGAGATTTATCTCACTGGCATTTAACTCAGCATTTTCATTATTAGAATATCTATCTTTAAAATAAAATTGCCTTGTCTTCAGAACCGCAGACAGAGCAGGGGGGTGGTAAAGGAGTAATAGTAGTAATTCTCCAGGAGCCCAAACTCTAAATTTCTTCAACAATAAAATTTCTAATGAAAAAAAAATATTTTCAATAGATTACAAAAAAAAAAATTAAAAAACATTTTTATCCTACTGAAAGGCATTTAAAATTATATTTTTTTGTGGGTGCCCCCTCCCGCGATGAAGTTATTAAAGTGCAGCCGCTAAGGCTCTCGGCGGCCCTACTTGTCCTTCAAATTAATTTCCATCAATCAGGCTAGTTAAATAAATAATTTATTTTCAACAGAATTTTATTCTTGTTAACAATTAATTCTGTTATTTTTTTTTTGTTATAAAAATGTTCAATAATTAACCATCCTTCCTTCGAATAGTTTATGGTTGCGGTTTCATGGTTGTTGTGTCGCCGGCCTTGAAAAGCCTTTAGGAAAATAATTACCTCGTGACTCACTTTAAAAATTCTATAATGAAGGAAATAGAGATGTTGGGTTGAATTCTATTTGATATTGACCTTAAAATATTTTAGAAAATTTTTGAGCTATTTTTAGGAAAAATTTTATTTTAATAGTATTATTTCAATTAGCACTAGATGAGGGAATTCAACTATGTTTTGCAAGAACCAGCAAAAGAAATACGCTATTTGGTTTAATTTTAAATAAAAAAGAATTCAATTAGATGAAAGTTACGTTTCATATATCACGGAATTAATAGGAATATGCCTAAATAAAATGTTTGCAATTTTTTGCGATAGACTGCAGCTTATAATTCTCTCAAGTCCGAAGGACATTTACCTCAGCAAATTAACTTTTTTTGGAGGATTATAAAATGTTCTGTTTATAATTGGAGATTCAAAATAAAAAAGTTTGGACAACCCAAATTCAATTATTTTCTTCTTTCTTAGTCTTAATCCCGTGGCGCGGGGTCGGCAGGGGTGGGGGTTTTTGCGACCGGGAAGGAATAGAACAAACCAGCCCGTCGCAAAGATCTGACTGCCTGTTGAAAATATAGAAGGGGAAAAAGAAGAGACTGACATGCAAACAAGGGAATCCAGAGGCGTTTCTTCGGGGAGGGGGTAATCTGGTGTGACTCGTCACACAGCACCAGGGGCGTATATAGAAATTTTTTTCGGGGGGGGCTGTTCTCAAAAGTTTTTCTACGAAAAATTTTGTTTTTCGCGGAACCAAAAATTTTTTCATGTGCCGTTCGCGTAACCAAACATTTTTCCCAATCGGAAAAATATTTTACCTTTTTTAGAGACCCAAAATTTTTTTCGTCCGTTATACCAAAAATTTTTTCATGTGCCGTTCGCGGAACCAAATTTTTTCCCATGAGCCGTTCGTGGAACCAAATTTTTTTCATCTTCCGTTCGCGGATCTCGGGGGGGGGTAATTACCCCCTTTCACCCCCCCTTGTATCCGCCCTTGCATGCAAAGAAAAGAAGTACTGCCAGTCCCAGCTAGGGCAGCTCCATCCACTTCTTCTTTAGTTTGATATAATTAT